>QLOH01001111.1:0-118689 GCA_026901365.1 Sesbania bispinosa | reverse complement strand
ATAAATTAATCTGCACTTCAAATTAAGTCAGTTTTTTTTTAACTAACGGAGTTGGTTCAAGTAGTGGTATGTTTGCTTAAATAAGTTATCGAGTTCGAGTCCTAGGGAGAATTAATAAAAAAATTAAACATTTTTTGACTCCAAATATATTCAAAACATTTTTTTAAACGGACAAAGTTATTTCTCCACTCGCACACTCCACTACCACATCTTAATTACCAATGATGAGGGGGATTAAACGCGCGTAAGCAGATCCATACCCTGTATTGTCATGTTTTTCATTGACCTATATAATTATGAGTTAGAATGTCTTCCCAAGTGCCTACCGTCACTACCTAGTGTAAGTGATGACTAATCCTACCACTGAGTTGTTTCCATTCGTTTTTATTAAAATTCATTGGTTGGTGGTGGCGGCCCAACTATAATCCAAGCAATATGTCGCAATTAGGTGTTAGTGGCTATTGTTAGTTAAGAACCTAGATCCAGTAAGAGTGCCCCATTTACTACGACTTATCATGTGTTCCAAGATATATATTCAACTTGCTATCTACCTCTTCTCCTCATTGAAGAATAACAAAACTATACCACAACCTAATTGTCCTAGATACTAACATATTCCGTGACTTTTTGAACAATATAATATTTAAAAAAAAATCAATTATTAAAAAATATATAGATAAAATACAACTTATTATGGTCAAATAAGTCATTTTTATGTGTTGCATATGTAGAGAATAAAATAACAATATGGTGAAATATATGTTCATATATAGAATCCATCTTGTTTGAGGCGCAAACTCCATGAAGTGCCGCCTTATACGCAAGCATGAGGCACAAATCAATAATGTAGGCCTTAAGAGCAATCATCATAACACTTTAATTTGCGCCCAACCAAGGATTGTGCATGTTAGAAAAGAATGCCAAAAGCTATGCTTTGGAAGAAACCACTACCTTGAAAGCAAAAATTCGATAGACCTCCGGGTGAAATCTAGTGTTGGGTTGCTCCCCAAGATTAACACGTTACACGCTAGACACTATGCACTCAGAACCTAAATGTGCTAGAGTCACTACAATGATCAGAAAATAGAAAGAAGATGAAGAATAATCTATGTCTTCAAAGCTTTGGTTTTGGTTGTTGGTATATAGGCCTCGGGGACATTAGAGGTTTTTAATGCAAATAATTGAATAAAGATAGTAGCAACTATATAATTAATAATGGAAGGTAAGGTAACGTTAAAATAATACACTTGATTGCATTATGTCCACAATCCCTCACTAATGACTTTTAAGTGAGAACTTGCTACATACAAGTTTGTTTAGCAGATTTCCAAAAAAAAATAGCATCTCCATCTAAAGTGAACACATATCCACTGATGAAGCTTACCTCATCATTGTTTGAAACTCAATTAGCATCATAAAATCCTTCTAACACCGAAAGAAATTTAGAAAAATGCAAACTCCAATCCATAGTACCTTTTAAATATTTTAAAAGATCACAAAACCCTTCTAACATAGAAGGAAATTTAGAAAAATGCAAACTCCAATCCCTAGTACCTTTTAAATATTTTAAAAGACTATGCAAGGCATTTTAATACTCACAACTCAACCTACTTACGTCATATGCAATATCGGGTCTAGTATTATTCATTAAAAACATAGCACTACCAATAATTTTTGCATATTCAGATTTAGATACACCCACACCATTATTCTTTTTTAAGCACACAATAGCATCACATGGAGTTTTAACAGGTATCACATCAAAGCTGTTGAATTTCTTTAACAGTTTCTCAATGTAATGTGATTGATTTATAGAAAAGCCATTTTCTATTTCCTTTATCAGATTTTTCCGGAAAAAAAATAGATCAAATAAATTGTCAGACATGTGAGCATGAATATGACCTCGTACCACTTTGTTATATTTATCATAAGTCTCTAGCTCTTTTGTTTCTCAATGGCTTCAGGTTCAACATTATCTCCGACAGGAATTTATGGCGGGTCTTTACACAACACTTGATCAATCTCAAACTATTCAAAGAAGATGAGTAGTTTTTGTGACCAATGTTTGTATTGGAGTCATCCAATGGTTCAAGACGGGAAAGGTTAGGCAGCACGTTCTTGTTGGTCAGCAATGCCATTGAAATATTTTCGCTTCAAATTGTTAGAAAAAAATGACGAAAGTTGCGTCGTGGAAGAAATCACTGCTTTGAAAGCAAAAAATCTATGCACTAGCAAAAACTCCCCAAGGTTAACATAGCTGCACGCAAGGCACTGCACTCAAAACCTAAATGTGTTGGAGTCACTACGATAATGCTCAGAAAATAGGAAGAAGATGAAGAATAATACGTGTTTTTCAAAGTTCTGGTTATTTGGTATATAGGCCTCGGGGGACCATTAGAGGTTTTCGATGCAAATAATTGAGTAACGACTAATAACGACTATATAATTAATAAGGGAAGGTAACGTTAAAATAATACATTTTCTTAATTACAATATCTCAAAATCATATTTTCTATCAAATACTATAATTTTTATTCAATTAATATCAAAGCATAATTCTATTTCACAAAAAAAACATTAATTCTATTATATTTAATGTAATAATATATTTATTATTTTAAAACGCCAAGGGATTGGTCGAGTGAGTAGGGTATCGTACCTGACAGGTCGCAGGTTCAAACCTCCACTCGTCCCCTTGGGGTGAGGTTAAATGTAAGTACATCTGTAAGTGCTCAAAGAGCTCGAGGGCTAGGGATGACAATGGGTAGGGTCTGGGTAGGGTACTATAGTACATGTCCCCATTGAAGTAAATGGTTGGATCACAAGAAGGGGGTTGAATTGTGATTTCTTTTTAAATTCTGCAATTATCTTCTAATAAAATTCTGCTCAAGATGAGTTCTTGGCTTTTATTAGAAGATGGATTCCCAAAGGATTACTTGTAAGTATAATACTTATTATGCTGAAGTAGGATCCCTTTGATGGAATCAATTTGGTTAACACTTACTTAGGTATTAAGTAGTTTTAAAATCTTTGTATGATCATGCAATAATCAAGAGTGTAGGGAAAAGAAGAGAACACAAAAGAATTATACCGGTTCACCTTTTCCAACCAAAGGCTACATCCAGTCCCTACCTCAAGTAGGATTTTCTCACTAACCAAACTCAGTTACAACCTTGGGTACACACTACCACTAGTATTCTTTTCCCACAGCCTCTTCAGGCTTCTTACAGAAACACCAAACACTTAGAAACAGATTCTGTCTCATTGCAGCACCTCCTGCAGAAGCAGACAGAATCAGAAATCTGCAGAACTTGCTTCTGCAGACTTCGACCTCTCACAGGCTCACACCTAAGCCTTTACAACCTCTCAAATACTCACCTAAACAGTCACAAGAGATTTTACAGCCAACCAATCTCTCTGACTAAGTAGAAGCACAAAGCTAACAAGGTAAAGTACACAAAGCTCACTAAATTATAATCAGAGCAGCAGCAGCAGCTTCTAGTGAGCAAAGCTCCCCCTCAACAACTTATATGAACTGATGAAAAAGAATCTGAGGAGAGAGAAAATGTTCCAGAAGCTTGCAATGTGTGAACAAAGACTTTCTTATGCTTCTGGAGATGAGAGGTATGTTCAATGTGAAGAGAGCACCTCCTTTTATAGGTGAGGAGCCTTGTAGCCGTTGGAGATCAGTTCAAAAGGTCCACCTGTGATGTATTGATCAATCCCTTTCAGATACAGCTATAAAAGCTGACAGGTACAGCTGTCCAGTTGACTGCCTTCATGCTTCTGCAAAACTTGCTTCTGCAGACAGTGTAACTTGCTCACTTCTTCACCTATGCTTCTGTGAATACTTTGAGGATGTTCAAAGGATTCTCTTAAATGTTTTCAAGCCTGTATTCATTAGCTAATTCATCAGATGAATCATTTCCTTATTTTGCCTTAATCTGCTCTGCTTCTGCAAAGTTCATGTGTATAGGCTGCTTCTTGCAGAATTCTGTGTATATGCTGCTTCTGCAGAATTCTGCTTCTGATGTACTGCAGTTTGTTTCTCATGCTTCTGTAACCTATTGAGGTTCCACAGTTGATATGTCCTTGAGAATAAAATGTTATTCTTGCTTTGTTCTTGAAATTCTTCTCTTAAAGTAAATCTCCCTTCTAATATATCTTCATTTGAAGTTCTTAGAAGCTTCTTCATGCTTCTGCAGGATATGAGAAGTGCTTGACAGCTTCTGATTGTTTTGAATGAGTTATTCTGAATTTACTCATTTTAATTTCAAGTTGTCCTTCACAGATTTGTCATTCTATTTAGTTTGCTGCTTCTGTTAGTTATTGGAATGAAATTTCTCATGTATCTCATGCTTCTCATGTTTCTCCTTCTTCAAGATTAGACCTGTTGCTTCTGAATAGATACTCAAATGAAATGATTAGTCTTCTTTGAAATCAGAATTATGCTAAGTTGCATTTGATTTGGTTGTCATGATTAAAACCACTTTGAGGGGACATTTGAACCTTACACCCATACCCGCGTTTAAAAAAATACCCGTACTCGGACCCATACCCGCATGGGTAGTGATTCTAATACCGTACCCTGACTATGGATGTCAAAAAAAACCCGCACCCGTGGATATACCCGCAATGGGTACCCACACATTATATAATGGGTGGGGACGGATATTATACTACCGCCCCGCGGGTACCCGCATACTCATTAAAACATATTTTTCTATTAAATAATTTGAATATTAGGATTTTTTATCATTTTATTATGAGATATAATTTATTTTATATATTTTTTGATGATATTCTTAGTATATTAACATGTAATGATATTATATAATGATTATTTATATATATAGTATGATATTATAATATATTATATAACATTTCCTCTCTTTCTTTTTATAAAATTTAAATTCTTAAACATTAATGGATACCCGTGAATACCCACGGATACCCGCTACCCGCATGGGTACCCGTTAATTTTAGCGGGTATTTATACGGGTAGTCACTACCCGTCCCCGCCCCGTTGACATCCCTAACCCTGACCCACTGGGTACTCAAGTACCTCGTTCCCGTACCCATTACCTGCACTTTTGTTAACTATAAAAATAATAAATAGATTAGAAAATGAAATTAATTAAAAAATAAATGAAAAATAATTCTAGACCATCCAAGTTTAATCTATAAAACAATTATGGTATGTGAAAGTGGGTGGGAAATTAAACAATGGGAGGGGAAATGGAAATTAGTTCATGTTTTGTTATTTTATTGTTTACGACAAAATTATAACTTTTAAATTAATTAAATTAGTAATATATTAATGTTTACTTTGTCACTATAATATATATTATTAGTAATTTTTTTTAGAAAAAATATTAATTAATATTATAAACATACATATATATATATATTAAATTAATCATATATATATAAATTACATTAATTATATATTATATAAGTGCAGGTATGAGTAGGGTAAGGTACCATAGTACTCGCACCCGCACTCGCACTCATTAAAAGTGCGGGTAATTACTCAGACTCATTTGATGGGTAATTACCCTACCCATTGCGGGTAAGTTTTGTGGGTACCCACTGGGTCTGGGTCCAATTGCCATCACTACCGGAGGCTTTCCCTGCCTTCGACTGGGGCATCGTCCCCTCACCCTAAATTTTTTGTTACAAAAAAAGTATTTATTATTTTAAATTTTAATTAAAAAAATTTATAAACTCATTTATTCGTTCCACACATTGTGCGGATCCACATGTAGTTAATTTTAAACTTAATGATTGAAAATCTCATCCTCCATGAATGAGTTAAATGAAATTCATTTAACTTGCAAGGAATCAATTCCACTGCCTTTTCCAAACAAAGGCAAAATTGTTGCGACCGAAAATAGTCACTTTTGGAAATCAAAGCACAAACTTCTTCACCTACCATTACCTGCATTGGACTAGAAGTCTGCCGTGCCCGGGAGAAGCAAGTTGACTTTACTTCCATGACAGTCTTTGAAAGAGATATGCTCTGCATACGAGGTTCAATAGAGTCAAACCTAAACCGTTCCAAATTTGCCAAGACTCCATAGTTAATCACTACAGAATTTGAACCGCCCCGTAATTCAAATAATAATCACAGCGTTAATGTAGCAGAATGGTGAGAAAAGGTAACATTGATCAGTACTCTTTTAAATTCAATTATGTACACAAAGAAGTTGATTCATCAATATTTTTCCGAGGCAGAGGAATAACAGTCCCTTAATTTGTGCCCCAAAAAATAAAAAGAATA
The DNA here is from genome assembly GCA_026901365.1 of Sesbania bispinosa. Classification (NCBI taxonomy): domain Eukaryota; kingdom Viridiplantae; phylum Streptophyta; class Magnoliopsida; order Fabales; family Fabaceae; genus Sesbania; species Sesbania bispinosa. The sequence continues at coordinate 112,406 of QLOH01001111.1, read as the reverse complement.
AAAAAAGAAAAACCTAGCTATAGATCTGGAAGACAAGCTTCGATCGATTCAGAGAAATCTGCGAGCACTAGAATTACCACCGCGTAATGCGAATAACAAATAGGGAAGATGCTCATCATTCCCATTAGAAGAACCTTCCTGATTTCGAAGCTGACGATGTTTAGACACAACATCATCAGGCAACACTTGAATCCTACAAAGTGGGCATGTAGCCCAATATTCTTGCAACCACTTATCCAAACAATCCCTATGAAACATGTGTTTGCATTTCAACTTCCTCACCTTATCTCCTTCCTCGAATTCACATAAGCACACCGTACACTCCCCTTGCTCTGCCTTCAATCTTTTGGTGCAGCGAACCGTGGGTTCTTCTGTTCAATGAATTTGAGGTATTGCCGTGTGGTGATGGGCGTGTATCTGAGGTTAGTTTCCAAATAGGATGATGAGTTCTATTAGCAAGAATGCCAATAGGATCATCATTTTGCCCCAAAGCTTGTGGAAGAGCTTAGAGAGAGCTGTCATAGCTCAAGATCTCTCAAACTCTGTATCTAACAGATGGTGTGCGTAGCGGGCACTTACTATATACTTGTAAAGTTAGTACTACTCCTCTTTGTATTTATATAGATATAGATTAATTCAAAGGAAAATAAAACTATAGAAAAAGATATTCTGTCTTGACTGCGTGAACAATTACTGTTTGCGTTAATCTCTATGAACATATAATTATTATTTTAATTTAATTAATAAAAAATAACAAATAATAATATGTTAAATATTAGTAGTTAATATTAAAATAATTTTTTATACTGATAACATGTACTAGTTGGACTCTCTATATATTTTCCATTTTGAAATTGAATAGTTTGGTCTTAGCCATCATGATTAAGGGGAAATTTTTAATTTTTTTAAAAGCCAATATATCTATATAATATAAAATGATTAGGAGAACGTGGACGTTGGGAAAATACTTATTAAAGGACGACGGTTTGTTAAACCAAATTGACAATTGGGAAATATGTAGTCAGTGTCAAATTAAGGGGACGGAGTGTATACTGGAAAAATACTAGAATAATTTTTGTCTAGAAGGATTCTGTGTTGCCCAATTTTGACTAGAAAAAACAAAATACAACGGATCAAGCTGCTTCCAGGAGTAAAAATGAAAAACCAGATTACGTCATTTACGTGTAGCGTTTGGGCAACCAGATAGTTTTTTTTTCCCCTTTTTTAGGAAAAAATAGACAAGTCAAAGAAAGAATACTGTTTGCTTGGAAGTTGGAATTTGATTTCTAACGTACGTAACATTTTGTATCCATTCTGTTGAGCAGCCAAACCTAAAATCACATCAAACATAAATCTTAATTGAGATATATTATTATTATTATTATTAGTATTAGTATTACAGCAGTATTCTTTTAATATTTTTTTCATTACATTAACGATTTTATTGCCGGTATCTTTCTCGTCCGATTTTTCTCTCATGATTTGTATTTTTTTAATGTAATAATTTACTGATTTGCGTGATCCACGTGCGGCGAATGTGTGAGCGTTTGGAAAACAAGTGTTTGTAGCATTTTCCAATAAGATTCCGTCCCCTTAATTTGACACTGACTCTAGATATTTGCCACTTGGCAATTTGGTTTAACAAGTGTTTGCGAACGGCCACTTTCTAATTTCTATTAGGTTTTGTTAATTGGAATTCATGATTGCGGTGGAGAGAAGGATATCGGTGAAGATTGCTCACTGGCTGGCAGCAACGATGGCAGAGGAATCAAATCCCGTGGATTCTGGTACAGCTTTTGTTTTTTTATGGAAATAGAAATGATGAAATATTTGCTTGCTTGGTTAGAAAGGAAAATGGGAAAGACTGAATTTAATGTAATTTTTTCCCCAATTTTCTACTTCTCATTCTTCACTTCACTCTCTTTCATTCTAAAAGAATCTAGTATAAAAGCATTTCACTTCCATTTCTTTCTTTTTTTCCTAACCCTTCTTTCCACTTTTCTTTCAGTCCAACAAAGCATTAATGATACAAGGAATAGAAGAGATATAATATGTAAGGGTGATATATTTTTTTTGTTTTTTTTATGAATTTAAATTTAGGGTGAGAGGATGGTGCCCCATTCCAAGGCAGGGAAAGCCTCTGGGCTCTTTGAGCACTTACAGAGGTACTTACATTTACCTACCCCAAGGAGACGAGTGGGGGTTCAAATCTGCGACCTGTCAGATACGATATCTATCTTGGTCCACTCGACTATTTATTTATTTTTTAAACCACATCTATCCTCGATGAAAGGGTAATTTTACTTGAGTCGGAAACATCCACGTCATGATAGATCTAGCTCTCCTAGCGTGAATTTTTTCATTTACAAGACTAGAACTCGAGACCCATGGCCAACCCAACCCTAAGGCCACTAAAGCCGCTTTAGACCAAAAAAATAACCCTTATTTTAGGCCCAAAAAATTATTTGTCAGTAATATTTTTTTAAATATTAATTATTTAAATAATATTAAATTATTAAGAGTAACTTCATATTTTTCTGAAAAATGGCCCCATTTTATCATGACTTTCTCTCTTCTTATAAATAATAATTATTAATAATTGATTCTAGATATTGTTCTCATTATCTACTTTATATCTTTTTTTTGTGTGTCTTTTCTTTTCTACATGAAATAAGCCTTTTTGTCTTTTGCAAAATAAATCTCTATACTCTCTTTTTTGGCCTTTTCTCCAACATGTGTCGTGTGATTAATAATTTGATTAAATTATTGATATTGAAGTTGTAAAATTCTCCTAAAAAATTATTTAGATTTGATTATTTTTTATACATAATAGACCATGTAATTACTTTACTTCAAAATATATTTGATAATTTTAAATTGTACAAAAATATTTTTATTTAGTGTTGAGAAATTAAAGTCATTAGACAATGAGAATTTTAAAAAAATGTCTTAACATTGAAAATTATTTAAAGCATAACGACCGCTCGGATATTAATGTATTAGATTTTTCTTAGAATTAAAGGTTTTAAAAAGAAGTCATACGAGTAAAAATAACACACCAATAAATATACTTAATTATGTAAATGGCTATATTCTTTTCCGAATGCATATATTGTTTATAGAATAATGTTAAAAATTATAGTAATTGTTACTTTAGCTGAAAGAAAATCTTTCAAACTAAATTAATAAAATTTTATCTAAGATTAACAATGTGTCAAGAAAGATTAAATGGATTGAATTTATTATTGAAAAAAAAAGAAATGGTAAACTAAATTTATTATAATAATTAAGTCCCCGTTTGAGGTGGTTGCAAGTGGACGTTTTGGAAACCACAAAAAAGATTTTTGCATTTAGAGTGGTTGTGAGTTTTCAGTTTTTGGCTTTCAAAGGATTTCAACTAAGTTTTTACAACTCAAAATTTAAAAATAAAAACCACTTTTTATGGTTTTCAAAATGTCCATTTTGAAAACCCACAAAATGGTTTTTAGTTTTCAGTTTGAGTTGTAAAAATTTTGTTGAAATTTTTTTAAAATAAGAAACTGAAAACCTCGCAACCACCCCAAGCGGCACCCGTTCGGGGTGGTTGCGAGTTTTCTGTTTTGAAAACCACAAAACAAGTTTTCAGGTTTTGGTTTTGAGTTGTAAAAACTTGATTGGAAATTTTTAAAAACCAAAAACTGAAAACTTGCAACCACCCCGAACGGCCCCTTAGGTTTTAATTTCGAGTTGTAAAAACTTGATTGAAAATTTTTAAAACTGAAAAACTCATAATCACCTCAAATGGCCCCTAAATAAATAATTTTTCATCTCAAAAGGATCAAAAGATAAATTTTAAATGAAGTTATAATATTTTAGTAAATTAATTTTATTCATTTAAAAAGACTCGTCAGAAAATTCACTTTAGGCCCAAACACGTTGGGTCAGCCCAGCCGAAACCTTATTTAAGGGGAATACATGTATGATGTATCACTTGAATCAACCCTATAATGAGTGATATAATCAATAGAGATAGAAGGAATAAATATGTTATAAATCCCTCCATAAATTTATTGTATGAATAACATAAATCATGTGATCTAAGAAGGAATATAATTTTTTTTGTTTTTATCATAGGTCTATTATCGGGAGAAATATCTATTCAGGGTTCAGTCACCCTCCACGCTCCCTAAGAGTGTGTTTAGTGGGGACCAAATCCGAAAGCTCTTCCTACAATCTCAACTTGCGTTATTAACTGAGTCACAACTCTGTGGTTGATGAAGATAATTTGAATGCACTATAAGATAGTTTAAATTGGTTGTCTGATACATGAGATCGCAAACAAAATAAGTCAAGTGCCAGAAATCAGCATAAGAAGTTGAGAGGGAAAAATAAGAAAATAAGGGAATGGAGGAATGGATATTGAAGGCATTTTTATAAAACCTTTTAGTTGGTGTAAAAACGTAATTTAATTTTTTAACATTTTTATATATAGTAGAAGTTATTTTTCTTTTAATGATAATTATAAGAACATATATATATATATATATATATATATTATTTTAAATAGTTTCATTACGCCAATTTTAAGATATAAGAGCACTGACTTTAGGGCGCTCCCGTGTTGCTTAGCGCCTAAAATGATCGTTTTTAAAATCAGGGCGCTTAAAATTTGGCGGAAGTGCCCTTACAGATAAAGGTTAGGGCGCTCCACCTGCACGCCCTCAATTCCTTTTTTTTTCTAATAGGGCGCTTCCAGGAGAGCCCTCCATTCTTTTTTTACTAATAGGGCGCTCCCAGGGAGCGCCCTTGTTCCCGCTGTAAGATTTTTTCTTTTTTTTTAGTTCTCTGGAATTAAGGGCGCTCCCACAAAGCGCCTTAATGGGTCTAGCGTTTACTTTTTTTGGGGGGGTTGTTCAGGGCGCTCCAGGAAGCGCCCTCTTTGCTTCTCCTTTAGGTCGCTCCATGTGAGCGGCCCTCCCTGCGACCTTAAAAATTAACATGTCTTTAATTTTTGCATCCCGCGTTTCTCAGAACAACTCCCTCTATCTCTCTCTCTAAACCCATACCTCCTCCCTCCTCTCTCTAAACCCTTTTTCTCCGTCATCTCCGTCACCTCGGTCCGGCGTTCATCTCCTCTGTTGCTCGCGTTCGGTTAAGGGAGACAAAGGAAGGTGCAGTCGCCGCGTTCGTCACCTCCGTCCTTGCAGCCGCGCGTTCGTCACTTTCGTTCGTCATTGCGGCCGTGCTCAAGGATACAACGTCGTCCTCCGTAGCCGCGCCGTCCTCCGTAGCCGCTCCGTCCGCCGTAGCCAGCGACGTGCCCTCCGTAGCAGCGCCGTCCTCCATTGCAGCAACAGGAGCAAAGAGGTAGCTAGGTTTTCTGCAACACTTTTTCTATCTGCACCCTATTTTTCTGCTAGGTGCACCATTGATTCTGCTGAACCATAGTTTCTGCTATCTGCACCACTGATTCTGCTAACTGCCACCACTATTTCTGCTGCACCATTATTTCTGCTATCTGTACCACTATTTCTGCATGTTACACCATTTTTCTACTAGTTGCACCACTATTTCTGCTAGTTGCCACCCTTTTTGTTTGCATCCTATTTTTTATTAAAATGATTGTGATATAACTATTATTATTCATATTGGTGTAGTTGTTGATATTAGGATTGGAAATGTGTTGCATGAATTTGTGATACTTAAAAAATAAGGTGAAATGCTGCTCAAACTTTTAGAATGAAGTAGTTATGCATGTAGTAAATTAATTTGTTATTACATCTAAATTATGGTTGTCTTTTGAGTCAATTATAAATGATTTGATGTTTTGTGGATAGAATATGGATCGTTCTTGGATGTTTGCAAACCGTTTGACAAATGAGTATGAGGAAGGAGTGGAAATGTTCATAAAGTTTGTCGTTGACCATGCAACAAATCCTAGAAAAATTCCATGTCCTTGTATGAAATGTTTTTGTTCTAAGTAACTAAGTGAAGCAGAGTTGAGGAACCATCTTTTCTGTTTCGGAATTGATCAGAGTTACACATGTTGGACATTTCATGGTGAGACTAGAAGTGAACATAGTGGTATGGGAGAGAATAATGTCAACGTAGAATCTAGTGATGATGAGTTTGGGACCGGATGGGAGGATTGTGACAGAATTGATGAGATTCGAAATGTGGTGAAGAGGACCTTAGAGATTGCCCAAAAATGTTTGATACCCTGGCTAGTGATGCAGAAAAACCACTGTACAACGGGTGCACCGAGCACACAAGGTTGTCCGCTGTGTTGAAGTTGTATAATTTAAAAGCATCAAATGGATGGTTTGACAAGAGTTTCACAGAGTTACTAACATTGCTAAAGGAGATGTTGCCGGAGAACAATGTGCTACTTAACATAACTTATGAGGCAAAGAAGATGTTACGTTCTATTGGATGACTTATGAGAAGATTCATGCTTGTCCCAATGATTGCATTTTGTTCAGAAATGAGCATGCATCATTAAGTGTGTGTCCTAAATGCAATGAGTCTCATTATAAGAAAGAGACTTCGCCAGCAAAGGTGGTTTGGTATTTCCCCATATAATTCCAAGGGTTCGAAGGATGTACCGTAGTGTCATCGATGCAAAGAACTTAACATGGCATGCAAATAAACGAGTCAAGGATGGCATGTTGAGGCATCCCGCTGATTCTCCACAGTGGAGGAAGATAGATAATGAGTACCCCTCTTTTGGGGAGGAAGCAAGAAATCTTCGACTTGCATTATCAACAGATGGAATGAATCTGCATGGTGTCCAGTCTAGTACCCACAGCACATGGCCGGTGGTATTGATGATATATAATCTACCTCCATGACTTTGTATGAAGCGCAAATACATGTTGTTGTCCATGTTGATATCAGGGCCCAGACAACCGGGTAATGATATAGATGTGTACTTGGCACCATTGATTAAAGACTTGAAGCTATTGTGGGATACGGGAGTAAAGGTCTATGATGGCTACAAAGAAGACTCTTTTCAGTTGAGGGCAATGTTGTTTGAAACGATAAATGATTTCCCGGCCTATGGTAATTGTCTGACTATAGTGTAAAGGGTCAGTGTGCATGTCCTGTTTGTGATGAAAATACTTCTTGGATGCGTTTGGCGCATTGTAAGAAGAATGTATTCCAGGGTCATCGTAAGTTTTTGCCTTTTATCCCATTGTTATAGGGGATGGAAGAAAGCATTCAATGGTGAGACCGAGGAGGGGAGGCATCCTTCTCCATTGACGGGTGATGAGTTGTGGGAAAAGGTGGGTAACCTGACCAACAACTTCGGCAAACCTTTTGCCGGACAACTTGTTACTGGAGGGTGGAAAAAGAAGTCTATTTTTTTTAGTTGCCATATTAGAAGTCATTGTTTGTTAGACATTTCCTTGATGTGATGCATATAGAAAAAAATGTGTGCGAGAGTGTTATCGGCACGTTACTGAATGTCAAAGGCAAGACCAAGGATGGGATAAATGCGAGATGGGACTCTTGTTGCGCAAACTCTTGTGTTCCTTCGTAACTTATCATTACGTAAGTTGATTTGATTATAAATTATTTTTGTAGTGTCCACGACAAACAAACAACAATGATTGCGGGCTTTTTGTTATGCGTTTCATGAAGGAGGTAATCAATCAAAATGCACTCACTATACCAAAAGAGGTAATTTGGAATTGTTATAACAAGTATTTTTCTCCTCATTTAGAACTTCTTTAATGAAATCAATTTTTGGGTTTTATAGTACTTTCCTCAACACCGATGCTCGACTTACACTACAGAGCAACTTGATGAGGTTAGAGAAGAATGGGCAAAACATGTAGTAACCACTTGTATGTGATTGTTTTGTACTTGTTGATGGTGAGTAAACACGTGCACTTGTACTCTGAAAATGTTGTACAAAGTTGTTTATTAATGATAAGTTCTGTAAATTTTGTATACTTTGATGTTATACTCTGAGCTGATTATAACCCTCTAAATGATAAATTCTGGCTGCTGGTATGGAGTTTTACAGGTGTTTAATAACTCTCATTGGGAAATGTTGAATAAACAAAGGAAACTCTGCCAAAATTTTTATAGGTTAGATGACTAAAGTTAATGAACTTATAAGTCATGGTTTAGGATGTTGTTAAGCATATTCTATGCAAAACTTTTGACATTAGTTTCAAGGATGAATTTTGGCTGCTGGTATGGAGTTTTACAGGTGTTTGATAAATTGAGAAAACTTGTATAAACAGAGGAAACTTTGCCAAATTCCGGTAATTGATTGCATAAACTATTGTAATCGATTACATGGTTTCCAGATTTCATGTATCATGAGAAAACTCTCTGGTAATCGATTACTGTACTATTGTAATCGATTACTATGTTCCCAGATTCATTTAAAATGCAAAAAAATAAAAAATAATAGGAGGGCGCTTCCTTGGAGCGCCCTTGTTTTACACAACAAGGGCGCTTCCTTGGAGCGCCCCTCCCTAAGCACGTCCTATGCATAAGGAGTATAGCAGTCAAAACGGGCCAGCCCGGCTCACGCGGGCTGGCTCACCACGGGTTGGACGAAAAGTGGGCCGAGCCGAGCTAGCTCACTTTTGTGGTGAGCTGGAAAATACCAACCCGGCTCGACCCACCACGGGTTGGTGGGTTACACGGGTTGGCTCACTTAATTTTAGAAAAATATTTAAAAAATTAAAAAAACAAAAAAATGTAACAAATCTTGTGGGGGGGAGTGGTTGGAGATGAAAGGGTCTCCAGCTGCGAAGCTGCAACAAGCATGAGTCTATGGAATGCCGTGAATCCAAAGGCTTGTGAGACATGGATTGAGTCATCTTATCAGCACCACTAGATTGATATCTTTTCTGGCTTTGGTTACTTTATTGTGTTTTTGGCTTGACTCCAATTGCGATTTCTGTATCTCCTGTGCCGAACGCGACCATAGTTTTGTTTAATCGGGATGTGAGAAGAAGGAGAAGAGAGAGGGGGGCAAGTGCAGGATTTGAAGTTCCTAGGAGCTGATATTTTGTAGTAGCTCACAAGAATGAGAAGACTTGCAGAACGAGAAGAACGCGGTGTTAGAACCACAAGAAACACTAGAAGAAGGGTTGAATAGTGTTTTAAACTTTTTAAACAATTTTGGAAATCTTGAAATAAACAACAGATGAATTAAAACATGTTATTATGAAAAACTTAAATTCAGAGTTATTAGACATGTGTGGAAGATAAGACAGTGAGATGATCCAACGATTTAGTAAGAAAGATAAAGTTAACAATACTTTAAAAGGTTTTAAATAAACATCCAATTAACTTAGTTTCTTATTTAAAACAGAGTTATTTGAAAACATCTCAAGTACCTTTTGAAGATTATTACAGACAATCTTTTCAGAACTGTTTCTGAACTGCTTCAGATGATTGGTGATCGTTTGAAGTTTGTTTCTAACTTCTGAACTGAGTTCTTGTCCAGACTCACTTCAGAAAGTTATTTCAGAGGTTCTTCAAAGAGCATTTTCTGAAATACTTGAAATGATATGAGATTGTTTGAAGCTTGATTATCTTTAAAGAAACTGTTTTATTGAATTTGTTGAAATAGAGTTTGATATGAAAATACTTTTTAATCCCCTTTGAAAATACAAAGCTAAAAATAAAAGAGTTTAAGGGAAAGAAAACTTAGCCAGGAATTTATCCTGGTTCACTCACCAACCCAATGAGCTATATCCAGTCCCAGGGCAACCACCACTGGATTTTCCACTATCTGAACTCAGATACAAGTATTCTTTTACCACGACCTCTTCGGGCTTAACAACAAGTATTCCTTTGTTTTCAATTGCCTCTCCAGACAACATATGCAGTATTATTTTACAGACAAGCCTCTCCAGGCTCAACAGTAAGCATTCTTTCTTCCACCAAGCCTCTCCAGGCTCTCAGACACATATAGTGTTTACAACATAAACTAAGTTTAAGTTTCTAAGAAACATAAACTCAGATTCTTCTTGTACAAAGGGATTACTGAGTATAACTCAGGATACATGAAATGAATTCTAAGTACAAGGAAACAACAAAGATACAAGTGTTTGATTTACAATAGGCTTAAATTCATCTCTGTATGATGGATAACTTCCTTAGAAAGATGGCTTGATAGGATGTTGGATTTGATATTTAGCCGGTTCTTTCTTGGGTATGATTTTCAGCCTTGGGTTTCAATGCCACCCTTTTTGGTCGACATCTTGTGGATGTCTTACTGAGAAATTTGGCCGACACTTGATTGTCTTTTTTATGATGACAACCGAACCTTTCAGACTCATACTTGAGGCTATTTATATATTATGATAAAATATAGTCGTTGAAGGTTGTTGATAATACCGTTGAGCAGAAGTGATTTGGCTCACATAGCCGTTGTGAAATAGCTTCTTAAACGGTTGCTTCTTCTTAAGCAGAATAGGTGTACAGATGGCTTAGTTCTGACACATTTAGATGAGCTCTTTAATCTTGAGAGATTTTCCTTTAGCAGGTAGATATTTCTTTTCTCTCTCTCTCTGCTTCTTCTTTTCTTTCACCTTTCTTCTCTGTGAGTGTAAGGAGATATTGTATAAGGATCCATTAGACTTGTCCTTTTGCCCGTTTTGTGCTAGCTTCTTTTTGCTTAGCTTCTGACATTTTCTCCTTTCTCTTTCTTGAGCAGAGTACCTTAAATATTTGAACAATATTCTAGCTGTTGAACACATGGTCTTTGCCTTGTTTGAGACTTCCCGTAGATTGAGATTTATCCACGTAGTCAGAGTTGAGAGTCTTCATATCTTCGGATAGTCTGAAGTGTCTCATTATCTTGTTCAGAGAGTATGTGTTCAGAAGGTTGAATTCTTTACTCTTCACATACTTTCAGACGATTAGTGAGCTTTCAGATGGTTGCATTGTTTCAGCTTGATGTTATCAGCTTCATCATATGCTTATCTCAGATGATTGTTTCAAGTATTTCTTAGTTCTTCACACTAAGGACACTTTCAGCAAGTTCCTCTCTTTTAGCAAAAGTTGCTTCTTCTTTTCTTCAGATGATCGCAGCTCTGTTCTTCTTTGTCTCTTCCTATTCTTCTGTGATTCAGATAGATAATTATATTGAATTAATAATCTTAGTTCAAATAGCTTTCTTGTCACTTTCTTGTTCAGTCTTCTGATACGTTCTGGGCAGCAGTAGGTGTAGCAGGTCTGCGCACACAATGCTTTTCGTTGCAGGTGCAGCAGGAGTTGCAGAATTTCCTTGTTTGTGCAAAACTTTTGATCGAGGTAGGAAAGGATATCTGATTCTCATGCTGAAATAAGTGTAATTCATTGGGTTAGAGTGTTCTTCACACTTAGCAACGTCTTCAAGAGGTCAATTCTTGATTCTGACACATTTATCCTTCAGATACACAGAGTGCTTCAGATCAACTTCAAATCTTCAGATGATAGTCACTCTTCAGACGGAGTCAAGTCTTCACTTTTGTCTTCACGTCTTCAGATGATAGTCACTCTTCAGACGGATTCAAGTCTTCTCTTTTGTCTTCAAGTCTTCAGATGATAGTCACTCTTTAGACGGAGTCAAGTCTTCACTTTTGTCTTCAAGTCTTCAGATGAACACTTCATCCTGAAATACAATCTACAAAACAATACCTTTCTTAGCAGAACCTGTTCTTATATGATCTTATTTGTTAATCATTAAACCTAAGGATTCTGAGTCTTAAGCTGAATTTGAATACTCAAATTAATTCTGAGACTCAACACGCGGCTTGCAGAGGTGGCGTCGGTGAACGGACTCACAGAGCAGAGAAGAACGTGACGCACAGGTGGCGTCGGTGAACGGAAGCAGAGAGAAGAACGCGGCTACAGCCTGCTGAGGCCGAGAGGCGCCGCGGTGCACAGGTTGGAAGCTTGGAGGCGACACACAGGGTTGGAGGCTTGGAGCAGATTAGGGATTTGTGTTTGAAATTGTGAGAAAAGTGAGCAGGTTTTTTTTTTAAACTTAGAAAAACGGGTTGGCCCGGCTCAACCCGGCCCAAACCCACCTTGGCTCACGGGTTAAGTGAGTCGGGCCAGATTTACCCGGGGTTAAGTGAGTTGTAATTTTTGTAACCCAACCCACCGGTGAGCCGGGTTTACACGGGTTGGCTCACCGGGTTGGGCTCGTTTTGACAGCTCTAATAAGGAGGGCGCTCCAAGGAAGCGCCCCTCCCAAACAGACACTATGCTGAGGGCGCTTCCGTGTTTTTTTTAAGCGCCCTCTATTGATTTCCGTCAGAGCTTTTCTCGGCACGCCCTCTTTTTAACGACAAAACAAGAGCAGTTTCTATTAGTGCGCACGGAAGCGCCCTTTTATGGTGCACGAGAGCGCCCTTAATGGCCTTTTTTTGGCATAGTGTTTAGTTATAGTGTAGTGCACTGTGAATGTAAATTTTTTTACACTATCATCTAATGATTGCTGTCACATCATTTAAATATATCTCATTTGTTATTAAACTCAATACATTATGTGACAACACATTATTAAATGATAATGTAAAATTTTTTCACACTAGTAATGAATATTCATTAAATCCTATTTTAAAATTGGTAGATTCTACAGTAAAGTTAAAAAAATATGGGCAGTGATACATTTCCTAGGTGTCAATAATTTATTGATACACATGGTTTAAGTGTGACACATCAGCTGTAAAAAAAGAAATCAAATTTTGATCCCTCATTCTTTTATCATATTTGTAAAGGAAACATTAAAATTATGTTTTCTTATTTGAACTTGATTCAAATTCAAATTCATGAACCTAGGTGTCAATAATTTATTGATACACATGGTTTAGGTGTCAATAATTATTTTGGAAAATAATTTTGGCGCAATTTGTACCCAATTTACTCTAATTACGAAAAGGCAATTAATTGGGTAAGTTAGTGATTAGATAAAATTAACAAACTTTAGCTGACATGGTGAGTGAATTACACATGGCACAATGAGAGTGTGACAACTCATGACTGCACTTGAACCCATAATTTATTGACGGCACCAGAGTTGTCACCTTTAAAAGTTAGTTTTTCGGTGTACAAGAAAACAATGAGGTTAGAATCTAGAACCCCATATTAAACTACCCAAACCCACAACCACTAGGCCGACCCTAGTGGGTTATTTTAAAATTCAATTAACTTTAAATATTGTTAGAAGTTACTTAAAGGGTTCTTAAATTAATTAGAAATATATTTTTTAGATTCTGATTTTTTTGAAAAAACTTAAATAACTATACTAAATTTTTAAAAATAACTTAGTATAATTAAGAAAAGAGAGATTTGCTCACAAAATTTAGACTACTTACCCTTTAATCTTTAGGGCTCTAAACCCTTAACGGAAAGATATAACAAGACAAAGGGGCTTATCAAAACATATGAAAGTTGTCACCCCAAAGAAAAACATATGAAAGTTCCCAACCCAACCCCGCCTTGAGAAAAAGCATGCATAAAAGGCCAAGACTTGAAGGCCCAAAACCTAGGTCAAGTTATAGAGAAAAAAAAAACCCATATGCAGAATCTTTACGACCAAAAACAACAATCTTGACATATGTGTCTGGGGACAAGACGCATTGACTGCTAAGTCGTTTTAAACTTTTTTATATTTAGAGATGAAGTCCAAAGTACTTCTTCCATTTTTTTATTTGTCCTATTTAAAATAATTTTTTTCTTAGTCCATTTAAAAAATTCAAGATAAAATCTATTTTTAATTTATCTTTTTTATCTTTATAGTTACTTATTCATTTTCAAATAATAAATTATTACAAAGAGATAAATGCGAAAAGATAAAGGTAAAATTGAAAGTTTAAAAATAATTTTAGAAAAAATAAAATATTAGTTATATTTAATATATGTGCTACTAAACAAAGTGGACAAATAAAAATATATTGAGGGAATATAAATTACCTTATCTCCTCCAATATCTCCTTTTTCTTTAGCTTCTTAATATCATAGTTTTAAAAACCGGACCGGACCGGCCGGTCCGACCAGAAAACTGGTGAACCGGTCCCGTGTCCGGTCCAAATAAACCAGTGAACCGTTTTGTAAAAAATCGGTCAATAAACCGGTAAACCAGTCAAAACCGGTAAAAAAACCGGTTGAACCGGTCTTTCATAAAAAAAATCTATTTTTTATTTTTATTTAATTTAAAATACTTTTAAGATAAATAAAGAACATATGTTGAGAATTACACATTGATATTTATTATTTTATCAATTATTTTTATTTTTTTGTTTTATAAACCTTATAATAAGGTTGTTTAAATAATTTATAACTTCACATATCTTAATTTCTTATAATTTTGTGTTATTTCATTAATTAAAATATTATATAATATTTAAAATATATATTTAATTAATATCGGTTCGACCACGGTTCAACCCCGACTGAACCATTAAACCGTGAACCAGTGCCTTCACCGGTTCAATTACCGGTTCGATTTTAAAACATTGCTTATGACTCTAATACCTAACTTAGTATTAGAGCTCTAGGCTAGAAGACAATAACAGGAAGAGACTATAGACAACATATGGATGTTGAAGCCCACACTCACACACAAGAAGAATATTCACAGGGAAGGTGAAAAATGTATTGAATGAAAAAAATCAGAAAAGTTTACAATACTGCTACCCTTTATACTAAGTCCCATATTGATAGGACTTGGTTTACAACAACTAACTATTTAACCAACCAACTAACTACCAAAACTAACTGCATCTGAATTAGTTAAATCTAACACACCCCCTTAATTCAGATTGCTTATTGTTTTAACACCAAGTTTATCCCGCAGCTCCTTGAATTTGTCTCCCTTCAAAGGTTTTGTCAAAATGTCTGCCAATTGTTCTTCGGATCTGCAATACTCAAGCTTTAACTTTCCATTGCTGACTTGATCTCTTAGAAAATGGAATTTTGTTTCAATATGCTTACTTCTTCCATGAGCTGTAGGGTGCTTGGCCAAGCTTACAGCCGATTTGTTGTCAATTCTCATTACCATTGGCTTTACAAATATCAGATTCATTTCTTCCATCAACATCTCCAGCCAAAGTGCTTGGCAGGCTCCTAAAGAAGCTGCAATATACTCAGCTTCACAGGAGGATAAAGCAACAACTGACTCCTTCTTTGAACTCCTTGAAATTGGAGTACCATTGAACATGAACACATAGCCTGTTGTGCTTTTTCTGTCTTCCTTATCTCCATTCCAATCAGAATTTGTATATCCTATCAGTTCAATAATTGAGTTATCAAATTTAGTTTGAAACAGTAAACCAAACTTGAGTGTCCCCTTCACATATCTCAACAATCTTTTTGCTGCCAGCAGATGTGAGCTCCTTGGTTTGTTCATGAACCTGCTGATTAGTCCAACACCATAAGCTAGATCAGGCCTACTGTGACATAAGTACCTCAAGCATCCAACTATCTGTCTGTACAATGTAGGGTCAACAGGTTTATCATCTCCTTCTTTCTCCAATTTAGCACAACTCTCAACAGGATTTGAGACAGGATTGCATTCAAGCATATTAAATCTCTTCAGCATGTCTGTTGCATATTTTCTCTGATGCATAAACACTCCATCTGCTGTGTACTGAAACTCCAATCCAAGAAAGTATGACAAGGTTCCTAAGTCAGACATCTCAAATTCAGTCATCATTCTCTGTTTAAAAACTTCAATTTTAGCCTTATTACTCCCAGTTACAAGCAGATCATCCACATACAGGCACACTATGAGCAGGTTGTTTGCAGTTGCTCTAGTATAAACTCCATACTCAGCTGTACATTTATGAAATTTCAGATTGACCAGGAAGCTATCAATTCTTCTATTCCAGGCTCGAGGAGCTTGTTTAAGGCCATATAGTGCCTTCTTAAGTCTGTACACTTTGTCTTCATGTCCCTTCAATTCAAATCCAGGTGGCTGGCATACATAGACCTCCTCTTCTAATGGTCCATTTAGGAAAGCAGATTTTACATCTAGTTGGCATAACATCCACTCCTTAAAGCTGGCTAATGCTACCACCAATCTGACTGTTTCAATTCTTGCCACAGGTGCAAAGACTTCATTGTAATCCAAACCTGCCTTCTGCAAAAACCCCTTAGCAACCAGCCTTGCCTTATACTTGGCTACCTCTCCATTAGGCTTCATTTTAATCTTATATACCCATTTTACAGCAATAGGCTTCTTTTGGATAGGAAGATGTACCAGCTCCCAGGTTTGATTCCTTTCAATTGCTCTTAGCTCCTCTTCCATTGCAGCCAACCACACAGGTTCCTGCATTGCTTCCTCAAGGCTAACAGGTTCAGTTTCAGCAAACAAGGCAAGGTAAGTTAAATCACCTTCTGAATTTACTGCTGTGTCAGGGAACATTTCATAGTCATGTAGTCTTTGAGGTAAGTTTCTTGTTCTTTGAGGTATTTGATGTTGTGTGTTGATTACTGGTTCATCTCCTTGTGGATCATCAAGATTAATCACAGTGCACTGCCTTTTGTCATCAGATTTCACACTCCAATCCCAGCAAGCTTCCTCATCCACCTTAACATCTCTATTGATCACCACTTTCTCACTAATAGGATTATACATTATATAAGCTCCTGTTGAGTGATATCCCAAAAAAATAAGCTGCTCACTCCTATTGTCAAGTTTCTTCCATCTTTCTTCAGGAATGTGTCTGAAACAAATTGAGCCAAATATTTTGAAGTGTGACACACTTGGTTGTCTCCCAGTCCATGCTTCTTCAGGTGTAATTCCTTTCAGTCTTTTAGTGGGACATCTGTTTAGGATGTAAGCATCAGTTGTAACTGCTTCACCCCAGAATTGATTAGGCATCATCTTGCTCTTCAACATGCTTCTGGCCATGTCTAAAATTGTTCTGTTTCTTCTCTCTGCAATCCCATTGTGTTGGGGAGTATATGGAGCAGTGACTTCATGAACCACACCCTCCTTTTCACAGAATTCATCAAATTTGTGTGAGACATACTCTCCTCCACCATCAGTTCTTATTGTCTTCAACCTATTACCACTTTGTCTTTCAGCTTCAGCTTTGAATCTTCTGTACACATCAAATACCTCATCCTTTGCTTTTATAAAATAGATCCACATCTTCCTGGTATGATCATCTATGAAAGATACAAAATATCTGTTCCCACTGGCTGAATTTGTCTCAAAAGGACCACATACATCTGAATAAACTACTTCCATAGGTGTTGAAGTTCTAGTTGGTATTTCATTCTTGAAGGAATTTCTGGTTTGTTTACTAACACAGCAGCTCTCACACAGGCTCTTAGGTACATTTATATTAGGTAGTCCAGATACCATATCATTTGCACTTAACAGATTAAAACTTTGAAAGTTTAGGTGTCCATACCTGTAGTGCCAAAGCCAGCTTGCATCTTTAATGGTTGTAGACAAACAATGGTGATCACAGACTTGTATATCAACCTTGAAGACTCTATTATGTGACAAGTGTGCCATAAGAATTAGTCTCTCCTTGCTGTTAAACAACTTCAACATTTCTGTTCCATCTTTACTGAGTAGCCTTTCTCAAGTAACTGGCCTATGCTTAACAGATTGTTCTTCATATTGGGCACATAAAGAACATTTGAGATGTAGGATTGCCTTCCATCCTTTCTCTGAATCAACACCTTGCCAATTCCTTCTGCAGTAAGAGAGTTGTCATCTGCAAACCTCACTTTCCTTTTCACTTTTTCATCAAGACTGACAAACCAATCTCTATGTCCAGTCATGTGATTTGAGCAGCCTGTGTCCAAGTACCAACAATTTGATGAATCTAATTCTGACTTGGTGGTTACCATGAGAAGAACATGTTCTGAATCAGAATCTTTAGTGTGAACCAGCTGAGCCTCATCTCCTCTTTCTTGACTCCTATCACTTGACTTACATTCAGAGGCAAAATGCCCCATTTTCTGACAAGCATAGCATCTAATGTTCCTCTTATCAAACTTCATTTTCCCTCCTTTATTCTTGCTGCCATTCTTC
Source organism: Sesbania bispinosa (assembly GCA_026901365.1). NCBI lineage: Eukaryota > Viridiplantae > Streptophyta > Magnoliopsida > Fabales > Fabaceae > Sesbania > Sesbania bispinosa. The sequence continues at coordinate 94,408 of QLOH01001111.1, read as the reverse complement.
TTATGATTGTTATCTTCTTGCCTTTGATCACCTCCACCTTGATAGTGCTTCCCTTTAAATTTCTTCCATTTACCCTTTCCTTTCTTGAAATTACTACTCTCACCAACATCTTTCTTGCTGACCTGGACTTGCAGAGCATTCTCAGTAGGTCTATCTGAGTTCCTTTCTTTCAATCTCTGTTCATGGGCTTCCAAAGATCCTTGCAACTCTTCAATCCTTAGAGTTTCAAGATCTTTTGACTCCTCAATTGCCACTACTATGTGATCGAATCTTGGAGTCAAGGTCCTTAAGACCTTCTCAACTATCATTTGATCAGTCACCTTCTCCCCACATGTCTTCATTATATTGGTAAGAGTCAATACCCGAGTGAAGAAATCTGCCACGATTTCATTTTCTTCCATCTGCAGTAGCTCGAATTGTCTCCTCACAGTCTGTAATCTCACTTTCTTGATCTTATCAGCCCCTGTATAACTCTTCACGAGTATATCCCAGGCTTCCTTAGCAGTTGAGGCACCTGCTATCTTCTCAAAATTGGCTGAATCCACACATTAATGGATCAAGAACAGAGCCTTGCAGTCTTTCTTCTTCGCTTCTCTATAGGCAGCCTTCTGTTGCTCACTCGAACTTTCTTCAATCTCTGAATATCCAGATTTCACAATCTCAAGCACTTCTTGGAAGCCAAAGATCACACGCATCTGAATGCACCACTTATCATAGTTTTTCCCATCAAGAATAGGAAGATTCGCAGGAAAGCTATTTGAATTCGTCATCTTTTCACCTCTCTCTCACAGGTTCCGGCCGGAAAAAAAAATAACAAGCTCTTGATACCACTGTTGAAGCCCACACTCACACACAAGAAGAATATTCACAGGGAAGGTGAAAAATGTATTGAATGAAAAAAATCAGAAAAGTTTACAATACTGCTACCCTTTATACTAAGTCCCATATTGATAGGACTTGGTTTACAACAACTGACTATTTAACCAACCAACTAACTACCAAAACTAACTGCATCTGAATTAGTTAAATCTAACAATGGATACATGATGATGTGCTTATGGGAAGGTTTACGAGGGATAAAAGAGTGGCCATACATAATGGTATATGTTGGATCCTTTCGTGGGAGTGTGTATTGTAGGATATATAGTCTACTGGAGTCTCAAATGGGTTTGTCCGTTTTTTTAGGGCTTATTAGTGTTTTAAGAAGAATAGCCCTCCCCCCAATTAGTATCTCGATTGTATCTTGAGGTGCTAAGATTTATTGTGTTCAGCTCACATTCCTTTGTTATGAGAGTTGCTATGTGTCTGATTTTTGTTTATTATAATAGTTTCCTTTATTTATTTTTCTTTAATCTTATGTTTTCCAAAAATTGTCTTGATTGATCCGTGGGGATTTGCTTGTACTTTGAGATATTTTATGTGGTTACTAATATTATTGCTTCCAAACTCTTTGTATTAAACCATGTTTCATATGGAGTGACCATATGTTGGACTACTTTAGTAGGAAAACAATTTAGGATATGTCTATTATTGAGTTAAAATCATAATTTTTCCTACATATATACTTTGACAAGTTCTTTCCTTGCAACATTAATCGAGTCATCTCAATGGTAGTTCTATTTTTCCTTTGGTAACACCATATGTCAAATAGTTAACTTTTTTTTTCATGCCATGCTCCTTGTAGAAAATTGTTGAACCCACACACACGTGCGCATGCACGCACACTGTTATTGCATTCACCTTCACGATTTGTTCTTAATTAAGATTTAAGAGAATGTACACTTTCCTTTTCTTAAGATTAAATTAACTCCATGAAGCAAGAAAGTGTATTGAATTTCTATTGGAAGAGATACACCCCTATCATTTAGGTGTAGTCATTCAGAAAGAGAGAAGAAAATGTCTTCTTCCTCCAACACTAAGGGTTCTAAATGGATCCCAGATGTTAGCCATGCACTAAATTTAATTAAGTGGATTCTTAGCTCTCCAAGTTGTCTTTGGAAATGGTAACTTGCGAATCTTGTTATGAATATACAACCTTTATAAATCTTATTTTCAAATTATCAGAATGAACAAAAGACCAATCACCCCATTCTTTTTTATTTTGCAATTTTAGACCATTATACGTTTATATACTGGCCATACCTTATAAGTGCCAAAATGTGAACTGATCAATATTCACACATTTTAATGCACACTTTTATTGAGTTTCAAGGCATCTAACGTCTTGAGCCTATAAGTTTTGATGAGTATAATATTATTAATAATTAGATGATTGAGTACTTTGAATTAATAATTTGTTTAAGTGTGCAAATCTATATTTGGTAAAAAGTAAAAACATCAGATCTCCTCAACAAAATCAAATACTAGAACTGTCTGAAATCAAGCATAGTCTAAAAAACCATATAGTTTAAAGCACAACAATATATGTTGAATCCTACATTCTAAAGCCTAAGTTAGACAAACATTAAAATCAAGTATTAAGGTGTTGTTTGGAAGAGCTTATTTGAGTTTATCTTATGACATAAGCACTTATGTAACTGTTTGGGTAAACATATAAAAATGGTTCATAAGCTGTTTTCAGCTTGTTTTAATAAGCTCTTGAGAATAACTTATAGAATAACTTATGGAGAATTTAAGTACACTACACCATCTTCAATTTTCATCTATTTTTTTAAGAGCTTATGTTATAAGCACTTAAATAAGTTATATTTCCAAACAGGGCCTAGTCTTGAAAGTGATGAAGGTTGAAGCGTGATGTGGTTAACCCAGGGTTAAAAGTGACCTATTGCCACAATAGCTATAAAATTGAGGATGACTTAATGCATTAATCAATGTTGTTACACATTCAAATTCAAACATCCTAAAGCTCAACAAATTGACGGTTCATGAGATCTCTATATATTGCCACACTAAAGACTTTTGGAGGTCTGAGAATTTGATTTGCTTAACTTTTAAGCATTCAAAACTTCCTTCTTCTCAAACTTAAATGCATTTATTAATTTCCAATGCATCTTATACAATTTAAAGAAACATTAATTTAAGAAGCATTTATATGTGTTGTATTTATTAGCAATCATAACCTTGGCTTTTTTACCACTTTGGTACGTAAACTTTTAAAATTTATCAAAATAATGCAAGAAAAAAACAATTTACCACGATGGGGTACTTTTGGACACGATGTAATGGAGAAGTGCTAACTGGGTTAGCGCCTCTTGAAGCGCCAACTCAGTTAGCGCCACTTGTTAAAACCAATTTCAAGGGGCTTATTATCAGTCAAATCCTTTCTTTTTGCAGAGAATATATTCATAGAATAATATATTCATGGAATCTATGTGCAGGGAATATATTCGGGAATATATGCAGAGAAATTGTTATGGATTTTTGTTGGAAATTAAGCAACATGATGGTATAAATGCAAGCATATCGGAGCTAGGCACAAGTATAACTTGTGTTATATGTTGGTTGTGTTTACAGCTCCTTGTGATATCTGTTTGTTTGACTGCATTTGTTATGTGCATTTATTTTTGTGTGTATTGGTTTATTTATCTGTTGGTAATTTATTATTAAAAAATGAGTCAAATTATTACTTTTGTTTATTGGAATGGTAGAAAGTATGAAGGTGTGCAGGGTATAATGTTTGAAGGTGATAAGAAAGCTATTCAGATAAAACACGAAATTAGTTTTAATTTTTTGAAGAGGAAGATACATAAAAAATTAAATCTTTCATCCAATGAAATTGTATCTAGTTTAACGTGTAGGTTTTTAATATCACAAAACCCCACCACATATACAGGTCTTCAAATATGTGATGATGAAGATGTGGAGTGCATGATCAACGCTTTCGAGCAGCGGTCATTGATGACTGTGCTTGAATTATATGCAGACATTGACAATGTTGGAAGTTCATCCATCCAACTTGTTCAATTTGATACTCAGCTGTCAATGGGGATTGAAGATCAACATGTATATCTGTCAGGCAGTGTAACAATTGAGAACACTAACATTCTGGATCGTGAAGGTTATGAGAATGATAATGTTGACATGGATATGAACAGAGAATGTGACGATAGTGAGGACTTTGAAGATGAAGGCCAAGTCCCCGAGGGAGATTCATCCGATACAGAGGTGGAGGGTGACTTTGATGTGGTTGTTGATCATGTAATTCCCCGGACATTTATGGGTGGTTTGTTATTTTCAGATCATTCTAGTAGATAAGTACCTTTGAGATTTTTACCGTTATTAGCGGATTTTGATGAGGCTGGCTCACAATCCCACCGACACCACAACCTGAGCCAGGGATGCATTATGTGCCTCCGGTAGATCCTTTTCAACCGGTTTCTCTTCATATTATTATCCATCTCAGCCTTCGCCTCCACATATGCATTCTCCCAATTATTTTAATCCCCTTCCATTTTCAATGGGGGGTTGTTATATGCCCTCACCTTCGGTAAATGTTACTCGACCAGTGTATACCCAAACAGATGCATCACATTCAACACCCACATGTTGGATTGATCAGTGGCAAGATGCTCCAATCATGTCACCAACATCTGGCGGGTTCACTTACCAAGGCAGCTCTTCTAGACAACCTGAACCACCTGGCCTTGGTTTTAACTTGAATGAAGCATTTGCCGAAGAAGCTAGTACATCTAAAACCATAATGGAAGATGAAGGAGACAACCCAAAACCAAGAAGAAACCCACCTTGAGATGCCAGGAACCGACGTCGTCACTGCATTCTCTCCCCTTTTCCCCCCAAATAATTAACTTGTATTTAGGGGTGGGAATCAGGTAGGCCAGGCCAGGCTTTACATAAACAGGCCAGGCCTGTTTCAAAATTTTAAAGCCTAAGCCTGGCCTTTTACCTGTGATAGGCTTTAATTAGTACCTAGGCCTGGTTCGTTTAAAGGCCTGTTAAGCCTACAAGCCTATTTAAAAGCCTACAATCAGCAATACATTCAGCAACACATTTGGGATTTTTGGTCCCCTTACACTAACAACAACGACACATTTTTTGGTCCCCTTACACTAACAGTAACACAATTTCTAATCTCCTTCATGACTATTCATTTTGGTCCCCTTACATTAACAATAACAGATTCAACAATACTAACAGTAATAGATAATGGAGAATAGAGAAAGAAATATTCACAAACTTGAGGCTGAACGGAGGCAGAACGGAGGATAAACGGTCACGCAGGCGGAGGCTGAACGGGCGCTGACGGAGGCTGAACGAACGACGACGAGCGCTGACGAAGTAGAACAGATGCGGAGGAGCAGAACAGACGCGGAGGAGCAGAACGGACGACGACGGTCACAGACGGAGCAGAATGGACCCACGCAGAGGAGCAGAATAGACGACGATGGGCGTAGGCGGAGCAGAACGGAGGCGGAGGAGCAGATCGGTGAACGGATATGGAGTTGGAGGCGGCTGCTACTTGCTGTTGCTAGTGAAGTGAGAGAGACAGAGAATGAGAGAGGGATCTAGGGTTCTATTAAAATTTGAAAACAATCAGATTCATTCAGTAAAATACGTTTTAACAAAATAAAATTAAAAAGATACTATAGTTAAATAATTTTATAAAAATTAATATATAAATATAAATATATAATTATATTAATTAAATATTATTATATTTATGCAGGCCGCCTGACAAGCTAAACATGCTTTTTTACCTACCTGAGCCTGACTTGTTTATATAAACAAGCTTTATAAAAAGCCTAGGCCTATCTTTATAATAAACAGGTCAGGCCAGGCTTTAATCAGGCCAGGTAGTAGGCCCCTACCAGGCGGCCTACCTGACTCCCACCCCTACTTGTATTCATTACTGCAATCTACATACAAAATATATTATTAGGTACTCATTTTGTTGTAAAATTTTTATTTAAATTTATTACTTTGCCTAACAAATTAAAATTAAGTTTTTAATTAAATTATTAAAATTTAATTACATAAACAATTTTAATTTAAATTAATAAATGTTATTCATTAATTGTTAATAAATAAGCAATGAAATAAATTATTTTAATAAAATGGAGGCGCGAGCCACTTAAAGCTCTAACCCAGTTAGAGCCTCCTTTAATTTGTATATTGGTTTTAACAAGAGGCGCTAACTGAGTTGACACTTCAAAAGGCGTTAACCCAGTTAGCGCTTCTTCTTTTACATCATGTCCAAAAGTACCCCATCGTGGTAAATTGTTTTTTTCTCAAATTTTTTGGTAAATTTTAAAAAATTTCGTACCAATAGTTAGCGAGACATTAACCTTTTCATTTTAGTACTTTTTCATTTAAGTGTTAGCCTAACGAGACAAAGTCAAATACCTACAAGAATTTGTTATCTTGAGGAGGCAGAGTAATATACCTTTTTAAAATCACTTATTTATAGTGGAAATTTCGATTGTGGTCAAAGACTGAATATAACTCTTGGTTTTGGAATGAGCCAATATACATATTTGTTGTCTTCTCTTAAAAAGGTTTTTCAAATCAAAGTTAGGAAAAAATTCTATATTTTTATATTTAATTTATTATTAATAATAATTTTTTATTAATTAAATTAATCTTTCATAAAATATTTTTTAATTATTTTTTATTTTACATTTTATAAAAATATTCAAACAATAGATGACATATTTTCCTTTTCCATATTGTATCTTTACTTATCAATTTGTGATTTTGAGGTATTTTTATATTGTTTTAAAACACTTCCTATTTAGAGTACTTTGCCTTGGCAGTTTTAATAAATACAATGCAAATTTAATTAACTTTATTTATTATTGAAATTTTATAAATTGGTAAATTTTTCCAGTATACCTAGTTAATACAATAATCAACCCTTAATTTAGTTTGAGAAAAATACTTTGACACCTCAATTTAATTAGGGTACGGGAGGTGTATATAAGAGAGAGATAGAAAGAAAAAAGAAATTAATAAAGAGGGAGAAAATAAAGTATGAGATAATTGATGTGATGGGTAATGAGGATAAAAAGAAAAAAAACACGAAGGGAAGTGTAAAAAGTGAGTGTGAAAAAATATCAGAACTCATCTAGTTTTCCAATAGCATTAGTAAAATGTATTTTTTCTGTCATTTTAAGGGTACTGTAGACATGATAAATCCACAATATTAGTGGATTTATAGGTTAGTTTTAAGATAATTTTAGTCATTTATGTTATTAAAGTAGGTGAAAATTTAGTTTAAAATGTTTAGGAATACATATTTATGTTATTTTAGGTGGTAGTAGTTAAATTTTAGTAAATATGATTTAATTAATTGATCACTAATTTTATGTTTTTGTAGGTATTTTATTAAGTGAATCAAAGGATAAAGAAAGAATGTCATTGGATGAGCTTGTGTGAACAAGAAAATATGTTTGTTATAGAGTCAAATTTTATGATTATATCTTGTCATATGTGCATGGGGACGTAAAGATTTTTCTGTGAGGACGCAAGTGTTAAAATATACATGGTAATAACCCAGACAATAATCGATAAGATACAATATTATGGCAGGTTCGTAAAAGGATTAGAAGGAATTGCGTACCCGGAATCAATGGATCCATCCTTGTCGTTCTTGAACTAAGAGAATACTGCTCTCTTCCTGGTAGGAGGTGAAAAGGCAGAATACATCTGTGGTATGAACTGACTAATAGGGTACCAGTTCTCTATCCTTACCAGTAGAGACTAGGGACCTCTCAACAGGCTACCAAACTGAACAACCCAACCCATCACATGCTATTCACAATAAAAACCCAATATATCATCCATCTTTATATTATGTGCTATAATTAAAGAATTAATCTATAATTGATATTAATAATTCAAATAAAAAAATTCTAAATAATTTATTAATGTTAATCCATAAAATACAAATAGGGAATAATCTAACATTCTCCCACTTGGATAACATTAGTCAATTATCAGAACTACAAGGAATTATTAAAACCAAACTATCAATTATAACCAATGCACATAACATCCAATAATTCTAAGAAATAAGAGCATTAACAATATAGAAGATAGAATCCGATAGACATACATATCATATGCTTATGTTTCATAAAATGATGAATAAGAGAAAATATAATTCAACAAAATAATATGCAATCCAATAATGGTCCCAACATCTTAGATGCTATAAGAGATATGATAATAAATGTAAACCAACACATGTCTCATAATATTGAGCAAATACAAAATGACAGACTCCCACTAACCCAAAACACCAAAAGACTTGTACAAACACAAATGAGTTATGAAAACTCTAATAATCAAGTCTTTGGTTAGTGGATCTGCTAATATGTTCCACATACATGAAAGTTGCTGCAAGTATCTGTTTGACACTAGTCCAAAAAATAACTCATTTCGTTATCATAACTGACCACAAATTCGACATAATCCATATGAACTCAAGTGTTTACATAGCCCAATATCAAAAGTAATTACATAAGGGAAAAACCCAATAATAAAAGTAATTACACATGGGCTAAATTAAGAATGCTCCAAAACAGTTGACATTTAATTAATATGAGTTTTACTAAATAAGTGACTATGCATGTCCTCATAGAATAAATACATTTAATAAATCTCCCACTTGAACAATATAGACACTTAGTTTAAACAAAATAAAACTCGAGATTAATATAGACAAAAAATGTCAACAATGAGCAAGCACTTATAGTAATTGGTTCAAACAAAAGAATACAAGTACCTTAACAATGCAGAAAATCATACTCGATGGGAGTACTTATATCATACATGCAAAATACCCATATATATGTAACCTTATGAAATGTGAAATATTGGTTAAAGGAAAAAGCACAACAAAGTTGCATACTAAAATAATTGAAGTGTCTTTCACAACACAATAGCCAAAATAATAATAACATAGTTCACAAAAACTCAAGTGCCTATAATAGTCCGATAAAAAATAACAAAAGTAATTACATATGGGCATAACCCAATAACCAAAGTAATTACAAAAATGAGCTTATAAAATGGCATCAATGAGTAAGAACTTTATTGATCCAAATAATAAGATTTAAAAGCACCTTATCGATCCAAAGAAATCATACTCGATAGGAGTATTAATTTCATATAAGATACTTATAAATCTGTGACCTTATAAAATGTGGAATGTTGGTCAAGAGAGAAGCACAATAAAATTGCAAGTCAAATGTTCAAATACCAACAAAATAACCTTAGCGTACACTTAATGTGCCTTATTGAGATTTAGTAAAATTGCACATAATAATATATATCAATAATTTAACTCACAATTTCTCTCTCTTCAAAATTGGATATTGAGAGAAATATATTAAAGCAAAGTCAACAAAAAATGGTTACGATCAAAATAAAATATGAAACTCAACATAGAACCTTAATCATGATTTTACAAAAGAGTTTCATAATTAACCACATACTTTGCATACAAAATTAAGGAAATTATAAATGTCCATTTGACATTTTAAAATAGAAAATCTCCTTAAAAAATATTGTAACACGCAATTTTATTAAATATAATGGCTATTTGAAAAATTGCCAACATATGAGTGAGATTATAATCTCCAACATATTTAAAATGATATCATAGAAAAATTCAACAACTCACTCCTATGACTCAAGTGTTAAAATTTGAGTAATAGCAAAACACACTTTAGCGGAAGCGGAAGCAAAAGTTCACAAGACCCTTGACTATTATTGAGGATAAAATAAAAGATTAAGAAGTCTCTAACTCCCACTGTTCTAATAATTACATAATTACAGAATAACAATATTGTATTTATAAACAAAGTTTATCCATATATCCTAAAATGTTAAGAAGGATACTTGTTATTTTAGAATATCTTTAACAAGTCTATAGTTTGGCATACCATTGATGATAAGAAAAATTAATGGTATGTAATAGAGAAATTAGTCTTTTCAAACAATAACAAGCTAATTTGGGATATCAACATATTGACTGGTATAATTAATTACCCATAATATAAGACAATAATAGGGAGTTTGACTATAATGTTCTCAAAGAGACTTAACAACCAATATACTCAATATAAAGTCTTGACAATAAAGGGATAACGTGTAATATTTAAAGAAAAAAGAAATAAAGTGAAAGTAGTCATTGCATTACTACTATCTTGCTTGACAAAATCATAACATAATATATGTAGATTTCTCCCACTTGATAGAGAAAAGTATTTAAAAGATAATATAATATGAAAATCATATAAAAATATTTTAAATAAATATCCAAATTATTTTCTCTATCACACAATGATCACATCAAGCAATGTCGTACCGATAGGGTAGGTCCTATTCAAAATATTGATAGAAATGAGCATAGAGGATAACGGTAAAATAACAAAGAAACATTTAATATGCATAATATTTAATGCTAACAAAAAATTAAATGAATTTATGTGTCTAGCCAAAAAATAATAAGATGCCCATCAACAAATATTTCTTATTTACAATGATCCCGCCTAAGGGTCCCGAATCACAATAAATAAGAAATAATAAATGATACAATATATAATTCTTATGTCCCAAAACAAATTATAATACCGATAGGGTCTAAAACGAAAAAAAATTGACATGAGTTAAATACCAAGATATATTGTATAATAAAAAATCACATTAATAACAACACATCGATAGGGTATAATTATTATTAGTGCAATATAAATATAATTTAAAATAACATATTTTCCATACAATTTTGCATAATTGTACCCATAATAGGTGAATTTACAATTATACAAAATATAAAAATCATGCCAAACATAATTTAATTGAATAAATAAATTGCATGATTGACAAACTATCACTACAAGAATATAGGTGACTGGCGACGGTTAATTTGGGGCGGCTTGTTAATAACCGCCTTCGCTTAAAAGTTTATGGCGGTTCATGTAGCAGTTATGGAAATTGCCGCAGTTTACTAAACTTAAAACCAAAAAAATCTTATCGCGCCACCCCATTTTTTTCAATTTTTCATTCCCTCCAAATTAAACCCTTGTTCACTCTCAACAATAAGCAGTTTTCCCCTCTTTCTTCTCTCCCTCCCTCCCAACGCATAATCATTAGCTTAGTCGTTCATTCCTCTTGCTTCTCCCGACCAGTCGCTCACCGCTGCCACCGTAAGTCGTCGTTCGCCGTTGGTTTTTCCCCACTACTACAACTATTTACTGTCTCGATTTGTTGTCTAATATTTGTTTGTTGTTGTTTCATTCTTCTCTAATCTATCTCTTTTTACAGCTCTCTCATTTTTATTTTCTCTCATTCTTCTCTATCTCAGAGTGTTCTCTGTCTCCTCACAGTTTCTCTCTCATTGTTCACCATTGTATGATGTTCTCAATCAGTCTCTCTCTTAATCCCTGTCTCTCTCATAGGTAACCGCTTCTCTCTCTCTTATTGTTCATATACTATTTGGTTTTTCATTGTTTTTCTTCTTGATGTTGCATTGTTTCGGTGGTGAAGTGACAGGAGAAATCCGTGTTTATAATGCTTGAATGGTTTAATTGTTTGATTTTTTCTTCTTATATTAATTGTTCAGTTTCTGGTTCTTCAAACTTTTAATGGTTTTCATTATTAATAGTTTGATTATTCTGTTGTTTTCTTTAACTAATTTATTTTTTAATTGTAGTACGTAATCATTCATTTTTTTCTCGGATTACTTTTTTTTATGGTTCATAGCTTTTCTTCCTCTCTCATTCTGCCAAAATTCTTCTAACTCCTTGACATTTGTTATTGTCAAAGTGCCTCTGCTGCATCTAATAATATCAAGCCTAGTGATCATTTCTTTATGGATAGTCATGGATTTGAATTGGATATATTAGATACTATAAAGGTACTAAATTGCTATTATCTAATTGTAAAACTCTATTTTTTTTAACTATGGAGATTGAGATATGGAACCTATTATTGAGGTATATGCTTCACTGTTGGGGATGGGTTTGGGTTAGAGGTTCCATGTATTTGTAGAACTTTAGATAAATCTTTTATTTGGAAGTAGCTAAACTCAACTATTTATATCAGCAAGAATCAAATTTTGACAATGAGAACAAATATTAACTTTTGATATTTAGCTTCATTGATTACATTACCAGTAGTTGCATACTTAATGAACATTTTATAGAACCTTACTCTTCTTATGTTGTATATTGCTTTTGCATTACCTCTGCTGGCTTTGGTCTAACAATTTATCCTTTGTTCAATATTTGTCAATTTGTTTAACATTTACTTTCCGATTCACTTATCATTACCGATATTTTATGAATCTATCCTTAAGTTTATTTACTATTTTTCAAGTAAAGCAACTTTTGATAATAAGTTTTTAGACAAATTGATGTCCTAATTCCTAAACTGACATTACAGGGGAAGATGTTACTGAGTATTGTACTATTGAGGCACTTTGAACAATATTCATGATGCCACTTATTATATTTTCCTCTGCCACTTCTTTTATTATTTTATTTTATTTAGTCAACTTCAAAATATGTAGGGGACCCTTAACATTCAACATTTTTTTATGTATTTATTATTATGAGAGTTTCTTAATTGCAAAAATGAGTTATAACGTAGTTTACTGGTACTTTTTAAAAAATATTCTTTTCAAAAATAAAATTTATTTATAAAAATAGGCTTTACTATTTACTTGAAAGCATTCCAATGATGTAAGTACTTAGATAAAATATTACATTATATAAGAACTTTTTGTTTTAACCATTAATCAACCCAAGTATCTAAAAATATTTATGACAACTAATTAGTTTTTTAATGTGATTTTTTAGTTTAATTTTCTGAAACTTTGGAGAGTTTATAATGGAGGGTTTTTTTTCTTGTGTTGAATTAGTTTCACAACTACCAGGTTATGGGAAAGCTCTTATCACTAACATTGAAGTGCATCCTAAGAGCTACAGGATGATGTTGAGTATTACCAATGAGGTCTCTGTCAAATCCAGGTTCCAATATGTAACACCTTTAACATTTTGTTCCCTTCTACAATAAATTTTATTTTTATAATAATAAAAAAATGTTATCTTTAAAATTATTTTATGATGTGAAGCTAGATTTAAAATTGGCTTTCTAATTTTTGTCCCTTATTTTCAATTTCTAGAATTGATTCAATGATTTGATTTTCCATGTGTGGCATTGAACCGTGAGCCTTCTTTTGTACAACAAGCAGGGTATACTATAAGAGAAATCATATTTATACAACTCTACAACATACAACCAAGAAATAAAGAGAGAAAAGAGAAAGAAGAGAGAGAAATGTGAGATGTGATAGGTGATGTGATGGAAAGAGATAGAGAGAAAAATGTGTTGTATGAGTTGTTGTATAATTTGTTTTATGAATTTATTATCTCATACTATAAGGCCTGTGTTCGCAAAGAAGTTCCTCTTCAAAAGGGAAATAGAGCTTGGACTATTATTGGTGATAACAAGCACTAAACATAAGCTCATGATTATAAAATGCAATTTGTTAGCAAAACTTTGGTTAAGCTGGTAAGCATTGGTAAATTTATGCTTTTATTTTGGCCGCCCATTTTCTTCATTTATTATTCTATGTGCTTGGTTAATGTTTAAATTGATTTTAGTTGTGTTTAAAAGTTAATGTATGTTTTTGAGTTTTTATATTTTTATGTGTGCTTATGTTGAACATACATATATCACTACAGCAAAATGACCTTTTAACAACGGTTAAAAGGGGTTTTGACGACGGTTCTGGACCCATCGTTGATCAAGCCGTCGTTAAAAACAAACAAATCAACGACGTCTTTTAACCGTCGTGAAAACTAGGGAAACGACGACGGTTGGTAAAGCAACCTTCGTTAAAACTAGGGATACAACAACGGTTGTTGAAGCAATCGTTGTTGAAAGCTGAACAAAAGACGATGGTTTCATCAGCAACCGTTGTTGAAAGGTCAACCAAAGACAACGGTTGCTTCAGCAACCGTCGTCGTTACTAGTTAGCTACCGAAATTTTGTAGCTAATCCGAAGCTAATATATTCTTATATAATATGGATATTTTATTCTTATATATAATTTCTGAATAGTGATTTATTTATTTCTTATATTAAAAGAACTCAAATCAACATTTATATATTATTAACTATGATTTAAATTGATTACTCCATATTATTAGAAAAATTTAAAAGCAAGCAGCTGCTACTCATGCATTAGGCTTTAGGAACAATATCCTATGAAAGCATTAAACCAATTGTCACAGGAGAACTATCATAAAATACTAAGTGGTGGAGAAAATAAAAGTACTGCTTATTAAAATAAGATGCAGAAATAATAAAAAAAGTGTACATGTTAACTCTTTATTTCCCCGGGCCTTAAAAAGACTATTTTGCTGGAGGCAAAGGGTAAGACAATGAAATAATGTAATCAAACCAATTGAGAAAAACAATATATATATATATATATATATATTAACTAGTCAAGTAGAAATGTGATTGCTATATACAATTCACGCTTATACAGCCTAATAGAAATCATGTTACTATTAAAGGTAGGTATTACATTAACTAGAACCTTTAATGATTCAGATGATATTTTCCGAACAATGAATTTAAAGGTGTTTACAAGGTATATTATATACCAACTTGTTTTACATGAACTAATCACCAACTTGTTTTACATGACAATACATTAAAGATATAAGGTTCCCAACATCTATAAAAAAGTAAACTTGAACGACAACTACTTACCTTTTCTTGGAAGTATTTTTCCTTGTCTCGAAAGGCATCGGTGGAGCATGGTTTCACAAGCAGACTTGATTCAGTTACTCTTGATTCTCGGAAGTATAAACAGTTTGGTAGCTTGCAAACTGTACAAACACAATAAGAGATTGACAGAGTAATATGAATCTCCCTAGTCTCTACCACCATTAAATTGAGAAAATAATAAAACCAAAATCTGATAAAAAAATATGCAAAATCTCACATTGCAGAGTAAGATTACTACTTCCACTCACATATGGATGGAGGATTAATGCAATTTCACAAATATTTTGCAGAACCAATTAAAATGAAATAATTTATAATTTTAGGCCTAAATGCAAATGCAGGTTATGGTTAAAGCATACCTAAGACAATTACATGACAACAAAGAATGTATTTTAGGTCGGTCAATAACTTAGGCTTAAGAGCATTTCACTCTCCATAAAATTTAATGATAACTCATTGGCAAGATGGTAAAGGCAATGTAAATTAAAATGTTACATTTCTATAATAATTTCTTGCTGCCTAAACTTCTAGAACACCAGCAAAGCTTTAGTACACCATATTAAAATTGAGAAATCAAATACTTTACCATTGTTCCACCCAATTACAACCAGGATCAATGCATTCAGTGCCAGCAAAAGTAGGTGATGAACATATATTGTCTCAAAGATCAAAGCAAATGGGAAAAAAAGAACATTCAGAACTGCAACACATGTTTTAAACTTAATTGAATAAGATCATCAATTAATATCCAACACAAGCATTTCACTTCAATACAATTGCATTTACAACCAGAAAGGGAAATGTACAGACATTGCAAGAACATTGAAGGCCCTGCTTTCTCCCTTCCGGCCTTCCTAGACCTCACTCACAATTTGCCAACATTCCCTCTCCCCTATTCTCCTGTTATCTCATTCTCACTACCCAAATCTGTTTCCTGCCACACCTGCCATATGAGAGTAGCTAGTTGCAATCAATATTGTCAAAATATATTTAACACATGTTTCCAATGTGCACACCTAGGATCGCAATCTGGTGGCATCAGAGTAGGATTGTCCAGGAAACTCATAAACTCATAGGCATGCACAGGATGTGGGAGGGAAGAAACAAAATTTTTAAGTACAAAAGTGGAATACAGGAAGAAGCCCAATAATGAGTATAGAAAAGGTTGAACCTCAAGAGCTTTGTTCATTTCATCCTCAGAATGTTCATTGCTACTGCTGTGTTCAGTGTGGTGCAGTGAAGAGAGCATGTCCCAAGAAAATGAGCTTGATTCAATATCCAACATTGCAGCATTCCCAAGCCTCTCCCACAAGTTAATTTTTGTTTGATCAGGGTGCAGGCCCCATTTTGGCTCCTCAATCGATTCTTTGATGCTGAACACAAATTATGAGCATTAGCAACAGACATACACAGGGTTCATTTCTCAAGCCAAAAGTAGTTTTTTTCTTAATTAATAACAAAATCTCATTCAATACCATTTGCGACCACACCCTAGCATCCAATAAATGCCTCACACACAAGAATTTATAGAACCAATTATAGTTGCAGGAAATGAATGAGAATGGAAAGTAGTAACAAAACTAGAAGTAGAAGGCATGGTGGTGGAAAGGCAGTGAGATATACCAAAAACTCTCTAATAACATATGAAATATACACAAAAACTTTCAGGCCAAAATTCTGAGAGTAGCATATCCAAAATTATAAATTACTCTAAAAATAAATAAAATAAAATAATTCCAGGTATGTAAAAATTACAAAAAATATACCAAAATATCATAAAATTAAATATTTAATTTTTGGTATAAAAATTAAATTTTTTCTGACCCAAAAAAGGCCTCCACGCGCGCACACGTGCCTCTTCCGCGAGTGGGCAAGCGCAACCCAGAATTTTGGGTCTTCTTCACCCGCATAACCAGAAAACGGGTCGCTGTGACCAGCAATACAGACACGACGGGATCAGCCACCACAAACGACAACTGGCTGCGATATTCTGGCCACAGAAGCTCGGCGGCACGACGGCTTAAAGCCACAAAACAATTTCGTCGTTCAGCTTCTCATCTCTGTGCAATTTCAGATGACAAAACACTGGGGTTTCTTCGAACCCGCGAAGAAGAGTGGTTCGATTCTTGCAAAATACCCGACGAAATCGCACCAAATTTGAACACATAATTCGAAATGCAACCAGAAGGAAAACCCTCATGACAATTTGTTCAATTAGGGTAAAGATTGAATTGCCATTATCGAATCAAGCTCATGTTCGAACAAAACGAATAACAACTTATTTCTCTCCATTTACCCAATAAATTCACACAAAAGTTTTTCCTATGATTCAAAATTGTGTGGGTAATAAAACCCCTAAATCAATTTTCTGTTTCAAAGGCCAAAACAAAAATTAAAATTTTGAACGTTTCGCGAAACTGAGAAGAAAAAACAGTTTCTATTATTTGCAATATTCTACACTGTACGACAGATATCCTACAACGAAAATCCCTAAATTTTATGCATAATTAGCAAATAATTTATCAATATAATTTTAGGGTTCATAGAATACTAATTCTATAACCCATAACAACCATAATCTGTATCTTTGAAGGCTCTGATACCAATTGTTAAAATATACATGGTAATAACCCAGAAAACAATCGATAAGATACAATATTATGGCATGTTCATAAAAGGATTAGAAGGAATTGCGTACCCGGAATCAATGGATCCATCCCTATCGTTCTTGAACGTGAGAGAATACTACTCTCTTACTGGTAGGAGGTGAAAAGGCAGAATACATCTGTCGTATGAACTAGCTAATGGGATACCGGTTCACTATCCTTACCAGTAGAGACTAGGGACCTCTCAACAGGCTACGAAACTGAACAACCCAACTCATCATGAGTTATTCACAATAAAATCCCAATATATCATCCATCTTTATATTATGTGCTATAGTTAAATAATTAATCTATAATTGATATTAATAATTCAAATAAATATAATTCTAAATAATTGATTTATGTTAATCCATACAATACAAATACGGAATAATCTAACAACAAGACATTAAAACATAAGAAGGTTGTTGTATGTTGTGTGTGGTTATATAGGAAACTGCATAAGGGGACGTGAGCACACTATAAAAGTCATAGAAATTTTGTTGCATGCGTATAGGGGCGTCCAAAGTTGTTGTGCCCCCACACGCGCTGACAATATATATAAATAGACTCTTTTACCCTTTCAAAAACAGTTTTTAAGATTCTTTCTCACATATTAGGGTTGAAAAACACAGAGTTCTCTCATTTTTTAGAATAGAGATTCATATTAATCTAATGATTTCTTCTTTAGAGTTTGCTTCTCTATTCTCTCTTGTCTTTTCAATAATTGTAATGGATTTCTAAATCCCTTACGTTAGGGATTGGTGAATCTTTATTCAAACTCTATGTGAATTCTTACTTTTTTTATTTCAATTCAGTGTAATGTGATCCAATTACATTGTTTTTTTATCAGCAAAGAAATAACTAATTATTAAGTAGGTACAAGGGGTACCCCAAATACATTACATTTGAGTTTAAATAATTTTTAAGCACATCATAGGTTCCTCAACCCATTCAGAATAAGAAAAATCGAACCCCTTCATCTCCTAATTTAAACCATAGCCAAGCTCTAACCTGAATCAAATCCATTACATCTGGAGAATCCATCCTAACATTTTTAAAAATAATATTATTTCTCCACAACCATATAGACCAAATTATAGAAAACCAAACCACCTTCCATGCTTGTTTTTCTTTCCTTCCTTTTATGCAAACCTGATGCTAAAAATGCTCCTTACAGCTTAATGGAAGAGCTGTACAAACACCCAACCACTAAAAGCATCTCTCCTCCACAATAGATAAGAAAACTTGCAACATAACATTAAGTGGTTGTTGTCTTCAACATCCTCCAAGCATAAAGCGCATGTTCCCCCCTGTTTATACACATAAACTTCCTTTTCTCCAAATTGTCATATGTTGGAATTCTTTTTATTAATAAATATTAATAATAAATATTAAATAGTAGTAAAATTCATTATATCTTTTATTTAAGTTATACATATAGTACATTCATGTTATAAAATTTATGAATAATAACATTTGTATCAAATAAGTTTTTTGATAGAAATCGCTTAAAGAGATTAAATTTCAATAATAAATATTAAATAATATCTATATTATAAAAATTAAATGTATTACACTTATTTTATTTAATTTTTTTAAATTATTATATATATATTGATAATATTTTTTTTTTTTTTTGTATATAGTGTGTATGTAATATAGTGAGGGAGGGGGCCAATGCCCATGCTTGCCCCCTTGAATCCGTCCCTAAGCTTATTTGAATTTATCTTTTGACATAAATAGTCACGTAAGTGTTTGGATAAGCTTATAAAAAGAGCTTATGATATACTTAGCTTATGATATAGCCATAAGTTATTTTCAGCTTATTTCAATAAACTTTTCAGAGTAGTATATGAAATAGTTTATACAGATCGTTTAAATGCACTGTCCCCTCTTCAATTCCCATCCACTTTTTTAAGAGCTTATTCATTAAGTACTTATCAAATAAAAATTTATGTTATAAACATTTAATTAAACTGTTGTGGGTTTGCCTAGGGTAGACCATGGTCCATATGATCCAAGTATAAAAGTATAGTAATTTAAAATTATTTTAAGCATCAAATTTATTACTCATTTTATTAATAACGAATATTAAACTAGTTTTCATTTAGTTTTATGAAATATTAATTAAAAAAATAAAAATTCAAATAGTGCTACAAGAAATTTCACTTCCGGTGACAGACAAAATCTGTCACTAAATGTCAATTATCCATAGGTTAATGTCACATATACATTGACCTACAGGTATACACCCCGTCAATTATGTAAGACGAATAACAATGGAATTTTGCCTGTCACTAGAACCTTTACCTACAGTTTACATACTTCTATCTACAGTTGGGTGTGATTGTAGGTGAAAGTTATTCCGTGTTTCTAGCCATGGCTTATGATGATTGTGGGTAAAAGCTTTATCTTATAGCCATGGCTTATGATGATTGTGGGTAAAATCTTTATTTTATAGCCACCACTAATAACTATAGGTAATGAGTAGTAGTAACGTTTTAACTTCTACCCATGGTCACCATTATAGGATGTTATTAGAAATTAAATTCCCATTAATTTTTATTATTTTGAGATTTAGTTAATATAAATTATTAATGATATATTGGTAGAACTTAAAATGATATTTTCAAACTAAATTTGTTATCTTAATAAAAATTTGATATTCATTGAAAAAAATATTAATAGTAATGGAAATACTAAAAAAATTCATTTTTAATTTAAATAAAGAAAGAATTAATTTACGTATTTAGTGGCCTCCCAAATAACTAGCTTATTTAGAAATAGTTAATAATTAAGCTTAATACAATTTCCACAAGAAATTATACAATTCAAATTCATATACTAAAAATATTTTTGTCCACGTACAAGTTCCCACTTTCTATATTCTTGATATCCACAAGTAAAAAATGTAAAGACAACCACATATGTATAGTGTTCATATTCAACCTAACAATGCATTTACAATTGAAAAATGCTAAATTTATTAGTATCTCTAATCTAATCAAATATGTATCATAAAAAATCGACCAACACTCCAAGACATGATGTTGATGATGTTGTGATCGGCTCCAGAACCAAAAAGCTAAGAACTGAAACACAAAATTAATACTTTATCATAATTTAAAAGCTACACACCAATATAGTCAGGAAGGAACAATGATAAATAAATAGAAATCTGCATATCAATTTAGACCCTCAACTAGCAACAAAAACGAATATCAATTAACTCTAATTACTCTCAGAATTAACTTTAATTTCATCAACCACTTCCAAACCTCTAATTGAACCAATATTTGGGAGAGTGCTCTTCTCGCCAATGAAGTTCAGCAGACTGATCCATCACACCCCTATAGTTTGAAATCACAGTAAGACTCGGAGCATTTAGAAAAGATAAATATAAACTACTTGAATTTTTTTTACTCCAGTAACTCATGATAATATTCTCCTGTATAATATCTCCAATAACTTTTAAAAATAAAACATACACATTTCTTGGTAGCCTTGAACTTCTTCTCATGTACCAATAGAATCACTATCACTGTGTTTGCTATTGCTTGGCATATCTTGAACAGTGCCTCTATCTGTATCCAGGATGCAAGGTTGCTTTGAGTGAAAGCCAAGACAATAAGAACTGTGTAAGTGATGACAATTGCCAGTGGACTTCCGAGCTAACATGCTGGGAGGTGGTGAGCTAGTGGCAAGTTTGGGCCTGTTTTGGGATGCTTGGATCTGAGTCAAGCCTTGGTCAACCATATTTTGGTCAATTTGACCAAAGTCAACATGAAGACTACACTTAATTAGGAATTAATTAGGATTTTGATTGTATTATGACATATTTGTAATTTTCTTAATTTCTCCCTTGTATTGGGCGCTACATTAGTGAGGATTAGTGGTTAAGAGTTAGCTTAATCATTTAATTAGGAGGTCATGGGTTCAAGACTCATTTAGGATAGTTTTCACTCATCTTGTATTTTCCTTCCCACTACCTAGCTACTTCCTTTTCCTATAAATAGGAGACCACTCCCTTGTATTTTAAGCTTGATTTTGAGTAAAGGCATTATGCCAAAATTCCTCCTCATTGTGAGTAGAGAAGGCTTGATGGTTCTTGCTTAAACCAACCAAAGACCTATATGATTCTCCTTAATCAGTGACATCTAGCACTTGAACTTATCTGTTGTGGGGGTTGCCTGCACCAGTGGCGTTTTACCATCTCTTTTCTCTCCACTTTTTCTTTCATTTTTCCTCTTGTTCCTTTGGTTATTGGCGTGAATATAGCTGCTACCCAGTTGCTATATTCACTTGTTTAATTGCTTGTTCTTGATTCTAACCGATTGTTTTTGCTCAATTTTAGATCCTTAACCTTCCTGCTATCAGTATGCTATAGCCAAAAGGGCGGTTACCAATAGAATCATTATCACTGTGTTTGTTATTGCTTGGCTGAGCCCTTTGTATCACCCTGACATACTACAATTTGACAAGCCATTACCATAATGTTACAAACACCTTAGAAAAAATGCAGTCAAACATGAATTGAACAACCACAAAGTAAAATAGCTATTTATTTAAGATCACCTCAATTTGCAACATTCCCAATCAGCCCATGTGAAATCCACACGCAAAAAAAAGCATCAGTGAATATTACAGTTAAACTACATGAAACCAAAACAGCATGCTGTACTACAAACATGAAATGACCCAATACTTAACTATGTATGAACAATCTATATTAGAGCCTTATAGGCTAACATTTTAGGGTAAATGTTTTCTTACCGCAAATAGTGCACACGCAGGTGTACCACACGCACGGTTTGCGGTTGTCATGTTTTTTTTTTTTTGTTTTCAGCCCCTTTTTTATAATTGTTTTTATTTATTTTTTATTTATTATTATAATTAGTTTTAGTTATCTATCTCATAAAATGAAAATGTAGATCAAGAAATACACAATAAATGATCATATAAAATTTGTGTTAATCATTCATATTAACACGATGTTAATTACGTGTGTAGAAACTGTGAACATATTAAAAAATGAGGTTAATGGTGTTTTCATTTGTGGTTAACAGAATATGATTTTTGGTTAATTGCAACTCCTGGCTTGTTAACACGAGGTTAATTATGTGGCCAGAAACGGTGAACATATTTGTAAATGAGGTTAATGATGTATACATTGCCGGTTAACAGAGTGAGATATTTGGTTAATTGAATTTATGAGGTTAATTATGTGCACAGAAACGGTGAATGCAGGGTTATATTTAGTTATTAGTATCAAAATAACACACATTTATTATATTTCTTGATCTATATTTTTATTTAATAAAATAAAAAAATAATAAATTAAAAATAAATAAAAATAATTAAAAAAAAAAAAGAAAATGCCACCACGTAGAGTGTAGTACAAATGGTGTACGCACTATACGTGGTACATATATCATTACTCAAAAAGGATGGTCTCACAATAGACATAGTTCAAGTTGATACTTCCACACTAGCTTAAAAAATCCCAGAGGATCAGTAATCATGCACTTTGAATCAACAATTGATTCAGCTAGAAGTTTATGCACAACCCTTCTCTAAGTAAAATAGATAACTCATAAATTGAAGTTTTAGAGAAATACAAATATTTAACTAACTCAGTTGCATCATTCTTTCTTAAAACCAGACTCTATGAATTCACAGAATAAATTAGTTTTGGCACTCCTAAGATCTTTGTGCTGTTGTGTTCACTCCCTAGTCCTTAATTATTCTGAAAGTGACTAAGGCCTCGATTATTCTACTTGGTTAAAATTAGAATTGGAAACGGAGAGGATGTGAGATTTCAAAACACTTCTATCTATATTTGGATAACAAAGTTTGTAGGACTAAATATGCATGGATGGACCAACATGGAATTTGAAATAAATTTTAATAATATATTAAAATTTAAAATATATTAGACATAAACTCAACCCAAAATCCTATAGTCATCACATAGTTTATCTATTTATTCTGCTGATCTGGATCTTAAAAATTTATGAGGCTCAGACTCTTCAATTCATCCCAACACTGCATTCCCTCTTTAACACTCGCATCAAAACCCCCAAGTATCTACATAAAACCACTTCACAGCCTCTAACAGGTCAAACACATGATGCAACTAGCCTACAAAATACACTGGAGCAACAGTTTCAAGAGACAAGCAATAAGCCCCTTCCTCTCTAGAATCTACTTCAGAAGTAGAATAGATTCTTCATTCTTCTCTCAGCATCAGCCAGAGTAATAAACAAATCGAAAGAAAATATGGCTGGCAAGTTAACTAAGAATCATTCATTGTTTTGGATCGATTATGGTGCTCATCTCTGGAGAATCTGGACTCTGGAGTGCCAAATCCAAGCTAGCATATTCTATAGAAATATATTATAATTGTTCATTATCATTTATCACTCAAAATTACTTAGACGAATACAAAGACAGACATGCTAAATGCAATCAAAGTAGCAAATCCATAATCCATACAAGGTCTCGGTGAATCCATAACAAGATTATACTCAGAAATCAAAATGCATATAAAATTTCATATAACTTGGAATTCATAGAAGGTAGAGCTGCCAAAATGAGCCCAACCCGGTAAGCCAATCCGTATAAACCCGACTCACCAGTGGGTTGGGTTGAAAAAAATTGGCTCACTAGACCCGTATAAACCCGACTCACCAAGGCGGGTTTGGGTCGGGTTGAGCCGGGCCAACCCGTGTTTTTGATTAAAAAAAAATAATTAAAAAACTGTTATTTTGAGACCGAGTGGGTAAATGGGTTTAGCCTTTAGAAGACTTAGGCTTCAGAGCACATTCACAAATCACAAACACTCTACACATTCACTCACAAAACCCTACTGCAACAGCGCATTTCTTCCCCCGCCGACCACCCTTCTTCTCTTCCCCAGTCCAACCCGTTGTGAGCTAGTCCGCGTGAGCCGGGTGGGCTCGTTTTGACAGCTCTAATAGAAGGATAGAAACCCACATTCAATCTAGAAGTGCTTTAGATCTATCGAAGAGAGTGAATTGGAGTTAAATCAAACAAGCAAAATCTTCGACACCAAAAGCTTTAGATCTGCAAATGAAACCATCTAGATGAATTTGTCATTGTTTCAGATATTCAAAAGATTCAGATCTATAAATCAAAATCTGATAGAGATAGAATGATACCTGATGGAGAATGAGAATCGGTGATGAGAAAGACTCAAACGATGAAGGATGAGTCGGTGATAGAGGAGAGAGAATCGAAAGGTGAGAAAAGTTAGAAAGTAAAAAAGTGGGTTTTGTTTATGAAACTTGTGTACCTGTACACAAATAATATATGGCGTTAATAAAGTATTATATTTAATGGACGGTTGGGATCTAAGTATGCTTTTCCGGTAAATGGGGTGCTTATCCTATTTTGATATTTATTAGAAAGTCCTTGGTTGGCACATGAAACGAGGTGGTAGGATTGGAGAGAGAAGATGATGTTACTGACTTACTGTGTCTTTTTTTTTGGTCGAATCTGACTTACTGTGTTTGAGTCTCTAGGATATAATTGTCCACATTTCTTCTTTTTTAACGTCTCCTTTTATTTTTTTTTTTGGAGTTCATAATAAAAATTAATGCATACTTGCTTTCTTTGTGTGATAGTAAAAAAAATAAATTGCCACTATGATAGTCTTATTTTAAGAAAATTTAGCACGTTTAAGTCATTTCATTCAGAGTTAAATATATTTTTACTTTCTCATAATATAATAAAATTTAGTTTAAATTCCTTATTTATTTTTTATTGATTTTGATCCTCCATTTTTAAAATCACATGCTTTTGGTCTTTTTATTAACTATACATGGGTTCCTCAATAAAAAAATTTATAGAAAATTTCTTGCAATTTTTTCCTAAAAAAATCATTTGTATTAAATTTTTGGAAAACACTATTTTTTACGAAAAAAAATGTGAAACTTGTCTGCTTTTTTATAGAAAAATCCTTAGAATATTTATTGAAAATTTTAGAATTTGAGCGAAATTTGTTTATGAAATTCAAAAAAAAAAATGTGAAGGAAAATCTATAAGGAAATTTAAGCATTGTTATGTCACTTAACGAAACATAACTTACGATTAAGATTAAAATCACATGATTTTTAAAAATTATGATCAAAATCATTGAAAAATCAAACAAGTAAACACAACCGAATTTCATTATATTTTTAGGGACTCAACATATTTAACCCATTTATTAATCATGACAAGTGCATCCTAATTAGGGAATCTCTTTTAAGGAAAGAAAAGTCCCTGAAAACAAAACGAAATGAAATCTTAATAAAAAAATCTGCAGCTTTGAATCAAGCTCTAATCAATAATTTATTCCCAAAATTCATAAAACTCATCATTCATTATGTCAGTTGATTTCATTATGACAATTGTTATAATTATGATTATGAACATACCTTTTAGAGAAAAAGGATTGTGCACTGACAGTGTAAAAAGTTTTACACAGACGGTTAATCACGACCCTTTATTTATGGTACGTTTGTTGACTTTACTAATTAATATTTTAAAAGTCATATAAATGAAGAATCATGATTAAACGTTAGTGTAAAACTCTTTTACACTGTCAATGCATACTAATTAAACTCTACCTTTTATTTTGTCTGTTTCTATTCATAAGCACCATTTAAAATTTTTTGTGCTTTTTTATAAGTTATTTTACAATTTCAGGAAAATATTTATCGTCATTTTTCTTATTTACCATTTTTAATTTTAATGTCTTTTCAAAGATCAAATGATAGTGGAGTTAGTTAATGGTATTAAATAAGGGTAAAACTAGAAAGTTGAACTTTTTTTAAAACCACAATAAAATTAACTAGTTTTAACCACTTATATTGTCTGTATGATTCGGTCAACAGTGCCTTATAAATAGAAAAAGAGGAGTATAATATTTGTACACATTTTGTATGCAGGAAAAAATGTTCTTATTTTTATGGAAATTAGCTATATCTTCAAAATACATTTTTATAATTGAAATTTAACAATAGTATGGTATATTCAAATTAAATTCCTAACTCAAACTAATTAGCTCTTGATATTTATATATTAAATTTAAATTATTTTATTTTAAATCGAACATGTAATTCATTTTTTAATATACTTATTTATTATTAAAAATAAATACATATTTAGAAATAAATTATAGATATATATCTTTTATGCAATACACGAGATAAAATATTAGTAATATGTATAATAGCTTTCTAATCATAAATTGTTCTGTGAGTTATCCAAAACCTTGGTTATACAATGCTTATTAGCCTCCAAATCAAATTCAGTATTTTTTTCTCCTCAAATTGTAATTATTATGAACTTTGTACTATAATATTAAAATAAACATCTTGGGTTGACCCAAATCAAGGATAGACATTTATTTATGGGGATTGAATCATTTGGAAAACCAATTACTGTAATTTTGAATAAGTAAAATGTAAGCAAAGATCAATCGATCACAGTTAGAGTTGTCAATTCAGGCTACCCAGCCCGATCCACCTAGCCCGATACGGGTAGCGGGCTTTTTATCGGGTTGGGCTAAAAAACCCAGAAGTTATTCGGGCTTCTAAAATAGGTGTCCGAGCTCTAAATTTTTGTGGACTTTTGCGGGTCGGCCCAGTCGAGCTAGCTCATTTCGCCGACTCTAATCACAGTGATCACAACTGTAATTTGTTCCGTGAGTCGTTTTAAATCTTGGTTGAATCATCTTTAGTCTGTGTAAAACTTTGTTACACCGTGAGTGTATATTCATTAAATTCTTTATAATAAACAAGACAATAATTTCAATCATATAGCACTATATGTTGAATGATGTATATATTTATGGAACCGTCTAGCATATAGCATTGTGTGGGTGTCATACCGGTATGACACCCTGTAACACCTTAAATTTCTAGCTAAGAATCTAGTCCGTTGGAAACCAAATTCTTAACTTAGAATTTAGAGCATAACGTTTCAAATATCAACTTATTCACGAAATTGCAAGAAATCCAACGAAATTTCAACAATTTAATGAAGCATTCTAAATAATAACACATAAGTCCTATGGATTTTAACATGTACATAAACATAAGTTCATAAAGTCCGTCAAGTCAACAGTGTATACAAAAGTCTCTAGTAACTTCAAATTTTGACTAAGGCATATATACATATATACATAGTGTTCAACTTAGAACCAAACAAAAGGGAACAAATGTCTATCCCAAGCTCTTCACTTCCCGGACTGAGAGTCTGGCAAAGTAGGTACCTGATCAGCTAAAACAATCCACATAACGTGTGGTGAGAAATAATCTCAGTGAATACAAAACACATGCATGAATGTAAGGGAAATAAGATATCCATGTCAAACACAATTCATAATGTCAACCAATCCATCAATAATTGAAAAAAATGCAACATGATGCATTCACTGCTGTGCCCAGCAGGCATGTTCTTATCACTTTCTAGAGTTAGACCTGAGCTCAGACTACGGGAACCGGCTTTCCCGGGGACAAATCCCACCCAAACTGGACCAAAGTCGTGTTTTCAATACCATTATTTATTCATTTTTACTCACAGCACAAGACCGACTTTGGTTTTTACTTTAACAAATCATAATTATGATAAAATAGTGGTACTATGCTTTAAATATGACAAGTACATGAAATTCCACTAATCTCGAGTATTTCGAAGGTTTCGACTCTACGAACATACATTTCGATTTCCAATTCAAACACCAATCTAACCATTTTCATTCATGAATAGTACTAAACAAAGAATTTTAACCGAATAGAATGCTCATATGAGTTACAATCAAGGGGTTTCGATAGTTTCGATAGTTTTGATAACTTCGAAACTAAGGATTCCGACGCCCGATTCTATACTTATATGCTCAATCTATCGATAATCAATCCGAACAACAAGAATTTACCAATTCAAACAATCAATTAACCAACATCAAGAAAGGGACGAGAAAAGGGGTGGGAGCATGCAATGAGACCAATAGTTTCTACCATAAAAGTGAGTTGTACTCACTAAATGTAGCAATTCAAAGAGAGTAAACTAGCAATTAGGTCCCTGACTTTAGGAAATTGGTCCCGTGGTCCCTGACTTTAACCTCCGTCATGCAGTTTAGTCCAAACGTTAAACTTCTGTCAATTCCTGCTGTTAAACTGCTGACT
The DNA here is from genome assembly GCA_026901365.1 of Sesbania bispinosa. Lineage (NCBI taxonomy): Eukaryota > Viridiplantae > Streptophyta > Magnoliopsida > Fabales > Fabaceae > Sesbania > Sesbania bispinosa. The sequence continues at coordinate 65,835 of QLOH01001111.1, read as the reverse complement.
AAGGACCTAAGTGCATGAATTTATATAAAGTTAAGGACCTTTATGCATGATTTTATATAAACTTATGTTTTTGGTTTTTAACTTCATAATCTGTTTTTGGTTTTTATTTTTACCTATTCTTTTTTTGTTATGGATGCCCTGTATGCATGCCATTGCAGCATTGGCACACAGGGGGAAAACCAGAGGATTACTGGCATGGATTACTGGCAAGGACTAAACCAATTATCACCATCTTAAATATGAAGTGCAATGCTATCCAATTAAAGTTTTTGTTAATTTGGGCACTCACACTTGCACATGTAGAATTTGGCAACTCACAGATTTCCATCCTTTCTTCTCTGTTTTTTGGGTCTGCCTGGAGCCCTCTTCATTGGTGGTGGCAGTGGTGGTAGCTGATCTGTCTTCTGCCAAAATTGTTCCCCTTGCAAAGGGTTCACATGGTGAGCATAGGTAGCATTAATGGATTCCATTGTCAACCATCCATGCTAGTAATCTTCTGGTTTTTCCCCACTGTGTGTCAATGCTGCAATGGCATGCATGCAGGGCATCCCTAACAAAAAAAGAATAGGTAAAATTAAAAACCAAAAACAGATTATGAAGTTAAAAACCAAAAACAGAAGTTTATATAAAATCATGCATAAAGGTCCTTAACTTTATATAAAATCATGCACTTAGGTCCTTAGTCAGCAGTTTAACAGCGGGAATTAACAGAAGTTTAACGTTTGGACTAAACTGCATGACGGAGGTTAAAGTCAGGGACCACGGGACCAATTTCCTAAAGTCAGGGACCTAATTGCTAGTTTACTCAATTCAAAGATGAAGGAATGTTAATGGATGATCTACTTGTGCCTCCTTGACCAAAAATCTCTTCTTAAAGCTTCAATTGAAGTTTCTCTCTCTAGGTTTTTTCTCTCTCTCTCTCTATTAGGTCGAAAAGGGGAAGAAGTGGGTGAAATTAATCTGATTTTTCGCACCAGGAATATATATATTAAGTGATGGTAATCGATTACAGACTTACTGTAATCGATTACCATAGGCTAAAAAGACACTAGAAAACCCTTTCTGGTAATCTGGTAATCGATTACCACTTCTGGTAATTGATTACTGAGTAACCCAAAATATCTGGTAATCGATTACTATACCTGGTAATCGATTACCCAAAAATGTAGCCCTCTGGTAATCGATTACAACATCTTTACAGACGATTACCAAAAATCCAGCTCTCTGGTAATCGATTACAAGATGCTGGTAATCGATTACCAAAAATGTGACCTTCTGGTAATCGATTACAACATCTTTACAGGCGATTACCAAAAATCCAGCTTTCTGGTAATCGATTACCATCAACTTAAACTTCTAAAATTTACTTAATGAAACCCTGAAACTTAGATTTTTATATTGGTCACCCTTTAAACCTTATAAGTTATTAAAGCCTAATATGCGGGATGTTACACACCTCCTTTTAGTCACTAGATTTTTTATTTTTTATTTTATTATTATTATTATTATTATAATATTCAATGGTTCATATTAAGTACACTGAATCGGTCAAGGTTTATTTTGGTGATAGGTCCTTCCGCTTTTTAAAAACTAATAAGTGTTATTGCTATTTGGACATTACTTTACAGTGAATTTAGAAAATCAGTGTACCAGGCTTTTTTTTTGTAAAAAATATGGTTTGAAATTAAACTAACAAAAAACTTGTTCACAGAACATAATTAAAACGTTACGCTTAGGGTTGGGTTGAATGCAAGGGGCGGATTGATAAATAAAATTGTTTTTGAAAAGTGTAATTTTAGTGATTTATTTGGTGAAAAACCTTGATAAATAAATTAAAAATCAAGTTTACAATAGAAAAAATAACAAAAAAAAAATTCTATACCTGCATAGGGTGACCGTGATTAGGGTATAAATCATGGTTGGATAGGTGGAATTTGGTGACTTTTCACAATTTCTACTATTTATAATGAATTATATTAACTTTAAATGTGATAATTCACTATAAATTATTGGAAATTTTCAAATATTTTGGAAAAATGGTGGAATGCCCATTTTTACATGGGGAATAATTGCCTGGAGTTTGGAGAGATTTTGAGTTGGTCTCCTTCATGAACCAAACACATGCACTCTCATACATGCCCTATTCTCATGCACTTTCACATGCATTTGATTTTCACATGGGGAACATATGAAACTTCCCCGGGCTATTCATGGTCTCACTTCAGGACTCCTAAGGAGTGGTTGGGTGAAATTTGGTGAATTTTCACAATTTCTACTATTTATAGTGAATTATATTCACTTTAAATGTGATAATTCACTATAAATTAGTGGAGAATGAGAAAAAATCAAGAAAAATGGTGGAATGCATGTTTTTTACGTAGGGAATCATTGTCAGGAGTTTGGAGAGTATTTGAGTTTGTCTCCTTCAAAAACCAAACAAATGCATTCTCGCACATGCCCTATCCCCATGCAGGTGATTTTCACGTGGGGAACAAATGAAACTACCCCGACCTATTCATGGTCTCACTCCAAGACTCCCAAGGGGTGTATGGATGAAATTTGGTGATTTTTCACAAGTCATGCATACAAAATTTCAAGACAAAATTCACCACGCGAGCCAAGGTAACACCCCAAGTCATGCATGCAAAATTTCAAGAAAAAATTCATTCGTCAGCCATGCAAGCCCCCCACTATCCATGGAAAGTGTACTTAGGGTTAGAGTTTGTATACTACCACTATCTACTCACCAGGGTCAACTAGCCAAACACTTCGTTTCACCTCAACCTTCCACCACACACTTCAACATGCTCAATGAGACACCAATAATATTTTTCCAGAATTTTTTCTCATTACCCAATATTTTTAATTTAATTATCTTCTTTTAAATGTAATTAATTCACAGTTATTACCACAAATATAAAAAAACACGAAAATTAACCACGGGAGCCAAGGTAACACCCAAGTCATGCATGCAAAATTTCAAGACAAAATTCATTCGTCAGCCATGCAAGCCCCCCCACTATCCATGGAAAGTGTACTTAGGGTTAGAGTTTGTATACTACCATCATCTACTCACCAGGGTCAACTAGCCAAACACTTCGTTTCACCTCAACCTTCCACCATACACTTCAACATGCTCAATGGGACACCATCAATATTTTTCCAGAATATTTTCTCATTACCCAATATTTTTAATTTAATTATCTTCTCTTAAATGTAATTAATTCACAGTAATTACCACAAATATAAAAAAAAACACGAAAATTCACCATGGGAGCCAAGGTAACACCGAAGTCATGCATGTCAAATTTCACGTCAAAATTCATCCGTCAACCGTGCAAGCCCCCCACTATCCATGGAAAGTGTACTTAGGGTTAGGGTTTGTATACTAACACCATCTACTCACCACAGTCAACTAACCAAACACTTCGTTTCACCTCAACCTTCCACCACATACTTTAACATGTTCAATGGGACACTAACAATATTTTTCCAGAATTTTTTCTCACTCCCAATATTTTTAATTTAATTATCTTCTTTTAAATGTAATTAATTCACATTAATTACCACAAATATAAAAAAAACACAAAAATTCACCACGGGAGCCAAGGTAACACCCAAGTCATGCATTCAAAATTTCAAGACAAAATTCATTCGTCAGCCATGCAAGCCCCCCTACTATCCATGGAAAGTGTACTTAGGGTTAGGGTTTGTATACTACCACCATCAGGGTCAACTAGCCAAACACTTCGTTTCACCTCAACCTTCCACCACACACTTCAACATGCTCAATGGGACACCATCAATATATTTCCATATTTTTTTCTCATTACCCAATATTTTTAATTTAATTATCTTCTTTTAATGTAATTAATTCACAGTAATTACCAGAAATATAAAAAAAAACACAAAAATTCACCACGGGAGCCAAGATAACACCCAAGTCGCGCATGCAAAATTTCACGTCAATATTCATCCCTCAACCATGCAAGCCCCCCACTATCCATGGAAAGTGTAGTTAGGGTTAGGGTTTGTATAATGCAACCATCTACTCACCAAATGACCTCCATTGGCCAAGACATTATTAAAACTTGACCACCATCCCTAATGGACCGTGAAATGATTTTTTCTGGAATTTTTGGGAACTAGCAGCCATATTTTGTGATTTTTCTCTATTTTTTTCACCAAATAATTCACAATAAATACATTATAAGTTGAAAAAACACTAAAATTGGGTACACGGTGCCTCACCCACTTTGGGATGTCCCAAATGAAAGGTTGACTTTTTTGTGGTCATTTGATGGTTTTTGTTCTTAAATTGTAATTATTATAAACTTTTTCCTACGAAAAATCAATTAAAAATGTATGAAAAATTTTGTAAAAAATCATTTTAAGGAGAGATTAAAAAAAAATGACATCAAATTAAAGAAATCAATGTATAATAGGACATGTTGAATGTTAATTAAAATATAAAAATTTATAATACAAAAGAATATTCTATTTTATAATTATTATAGTTTAAGGGTTTATTTGCAAAATATAAAAATTCATGGAAACCTGCTATAGCAGGTCACTCTAACTTGTGTACCGATACTCAACTTTAAAACTTGTGTATCATAAAAAAAAAGTGACTAAAAAATATTCGAAGTTTTTCATTTTGGTCATAGACAATTTTCTTAGCTGTGGGTAAAGGTGTTAGGTAAACTAACATTGACGAAAAAATAAAAAAGCGCAGGAAATGTTTGGAAGTTTCACGGATATATAAATGTTGAATTGGTGGGTAAAACTGGTTTTTAGTTATGAAAAGCAAATCATCAGTAAAGACGACGGTAGCGTTATGACTTCTTTTTTTTTTTGGTATAGATAATACGATGTAATGTAAAAGTTTCTATTTTCAGGTTCAAAATGATAGATTATCAACGAAACTAATATAGATTTGTATTATAAATACATATTTTTTCTTAAATTAAACTCAATATATAATAACTATTTAATAAAAAATAAAATTATCAATTTATTTTTAATAACCCAAAACATGTAATTTAGACTAGGTGGACCAAATTTTATTTTGTCTATCTTATAGCATCTTCCGTTTTTGCAAACAATGTCTACTAAAATTTTGCTCATTTCTTACGGATTTTCCTACAAATTTTCATAAAAAATCCGTAGGAAACACATTTCCTACGAATATTCTTATAAATTTTCCTCCATAGGAAATATGTTCGTGGGTAATTTCATTTCATATGTAAATCCGCAAGAAATATTCACAAGTAAATTCGTAGGAAATTTTTCGTAGATAATTCCATAGAAAACATTCAAAGATAAATTTATAGGAAATTTTTGCAGGTAAATTCACAGGAAATTTTTCGTAGGTAAATCCATAGGAAAAATCAAAGATAATTTTCTAGGGAGATTTTTGTAGGTAAATTCGTGGGAAATTTTCGTAGGTAAATCCATAGGAAAATTCAAAGATAAATTTGTAGGAAAATTTTTGTAGGTAAATTCATGAGAAATTTTATAGGTAAATCCATAGGAAAATTCAAAGGTAAATTTGTAGGAAAATTTTCGTAGGTAAATCCATAGGAAAATTCAAAGGTAAATTTGTAGGTAAATTTGTAGGTAAATTTTTATAGGTAAATTTGTAGGAAATTTATATAGGTAAATTTGCATAAAAAGACATAAATAATGAAATAACATAAACGGGTTTGAGGATTACTGATCACACAACTTCTTTGTTGTCCTGAACTATCAGACCATATCATAGGAAGAAGTGACCCATCAATCTCTAAGTCATTATTCAACTTTTGGGACAAATTATTGTTGTTGCTAATGACAAGAAAAATAGAAGAATTCGAAGAAACTTTTTCATCACGGATTAGAAAAACAACATTTGCTGATATTTAGCCATACAGAGTGACTGAAGTAGAAACCAAATATTACTGCTTTGTCCTCTTCCTAACGGCCAACTATTTCCAAAATGAAAGTAATTAAAACATTGAAGGCTCAAAAGACCATAGCAACATCATTTATCATTGTAAATAATAGAAGGGACAAAGAATAAAGTCAAACATAATATATTAAATAGACATTTACAGATAAAGTGAAACATAATCTCTTAAATAAGCATTTATAGTATAATGGCTCAAATTTTTTAACAGGATCCTTACACTTTACAAACACTTTTTTTATGTAGAAACCAATAGTCCAAGTAGGCATGAACTTACCACCACTCAATTTCCAGAATTGGGCCCCTGGGTTTTCCTTAATTACAACTCTCTGTTACTTCTATTAAGCTCGAATTTATATCAGGAGCAGCCTTTGCCTTTGCCAATTGTGCTTATTTGGCCTTCTACTCTTTTTCTTGAGCATGACTAAATTTACTCTACATGAGTCAAATAATAATAACAAACACATATAAATAAGTCAATTGAAAAGAGATAAAAGTAAAAGTCACTATACAGTTAGAGTGAGAGAAGAGGGACGAAGGGACACATATACCTTCAATTCTACTATCTATCTACTATATCTATAAAACAGTTCGCCTCATTTACACTTGTTTGTCTCTTACTTTTTTTTTAATTTTTTTTTTAATTTTTCTCTCTCATGAGCACTGCATACACTGTCTCTACATTTCTTTTTTTTTTTTTTTTTTTTACTTTTCTCAATGTTCTCTCTTATGTTTTCTCTTTTTTAAAAAATATTTTAATGTTTCTAATGTTTTTATTTGTTCAATTTTTTTCAGTTTTATATCATATTTTTTATTTTTTTATTATTATCATTTAAAAAAATATATTTTATTATTCATTTTTATTTTTCCGTTTCATTACATAAAAGTGTGAATTAAAAAATATAGTAAATGGGTTAACTTGCACAGGGTTTAAAGTATTTATTTCAATATACCATTTATCTTTTTAATATCTTAAAAATATTTCCGTAAGACGCATTTCACTTTTCTCACTTGAGTTTATTTTAATAAAGTGGATTTTTTATTATAAAAAAAAATAAAGTGGATTTTTTATGAACCACAGTCTATGGATATCCTACACAAGAGGCAGTATTGTTTCTTTTTTCTTTTTTAAATCGCACTTTAATTTTATATTATTGTTATTATTATTAAATTAAAATATTTTCTCTAATTATCTATTTCTAATTATTTGTTTCATTACATAAAAACTCATGTCATTCACAGTGTTTTTTTGTTTATTAACAACATTATCCTCTACTGGCTGTCATTTTTTATTATTTCTTTTTTTTTATCATACTTGCATTTTCTTTTTGTTACTATTATTATTGTATTAAAATATTTCCTCTCATTATTCGTTCTTATTAATAAGTTCCATTATAAAAGTGATATTTTTCTGATATATCATTTATCTCTTATTTTTCTGTTTCATTATATAAAAGTACGAATTAAAAAATATAATAAATGTGTTAATTTGTTAAAAAAAATTGTTAATTTACATTGGGTTTAGAGTATTTATTTCAATATATCATTTATCTCCCCTTTTTTATTATCTCTCTTATATCTTAAAAATATTCTCACAATATGCATGCCACGTTTTCTTACTTGAGTTTATTTTAATAAAGTGAATTTTTTTATGAACCACAGCCTACGAATATCCTACACGAGAGGTAGTGTTGTTTCTTTTTTTTCTTTTTTAAGCTCAGTTGGCAACGCAGACAGAGATTGTGGGGAGAGCTCTCAGGTTCGATCCCCACTAAACACACTCTTCGGGAGGGGCAAGGAGCCTTAACTATGACTAAGCCTCGAATAGGATTGCCCCTGGTAATAGGAGATACCTATGGTTTACACAAAAAAAACCACACTTTAATTTTATTTTATTATTATTATTAAATTAAAATAATTTCTCTCATTATCTATTTCTAATTATTTATTTCATTACATAAAAACTCATGACATTCACAGTGATTTTTATTTATGAACAACATTACCCTCTACGGAACCAGTCTTGCAACTGCCATTTTTTATTATTTCTTTCTTTTTATCACACTTGCATTTTCTTTTTGTTATTATTATTGTTATATTAAAATATTTCCTCCCATTATTTGTTCTTATTAATAAGTTTCATTACAAAAGTGATACTTTTCTAATATATCATTTATCTCTTTTTTTATTCATTATTATTTTATCCTTATTATCTCTCTTATCTATTCTATTTATTTATTTATTTTCTATCGTAAAATTGTTCCGGCAGTACATGTGTCACGTTTTCTCTCTTGAGTATTTTTTTTAGTTTTCATTCTCATATTAATAAAAGGAATTTTTTTATGAATCATAGTCTACGAGGTATCTTGCACGGGAGACGGTCCTGCTCCTGTCATTTATTTTTTTAAATCACACGTAATTTTCTTTTATTATTATATTAAAAAAATTTACTCATTATCCATTTCTGTTTATCTATTTCATTACATAAAAACACATGTCATGTAAAGTGATTTTTGTTTATGAACCACGAATCCTTCACAAGAGGTGTTTTTGTTCATGCCATTTTCATTTTTTGTTTTTTATCACACTTTCATTTTCTTTTCATTATAATTATTATTGTTATATTTAAAAAAATTCTCTCATTATTTGTTATTATTAACTCTCTTATCTATTCTACGTATTTTTTATCTTAAAATTGTTTCTATAGTACATATACACCTGTTATGTTTTCTCACTTGAGTTTTTTTTTTCCATTTTAATAAAGTGAATTTTTCAATGAACCACAATCTATGGTTATTATCCACGGGAGGTAGTTCTACTCCTGTCATTTTTTTTAATCACACCTTAATTTTTCTTTATTATTATTATATTAAAATAATTTCTCTTATTATCCATTTATGTTTCTCTATTTCATTTCATAAAAACACATATCATGTAAAGTGATTTTTGTTTATGAAGCACGGGTATCCTCAACGGGAGGCAACTTTGCTCCTGTTATTTTTCATTTTTTTTGTTTTTTATCACACATTCATTTATTATTAGGGGAAATTGTACTCACCTCCCCTAAGGTTTGTTTAAATAACAAAGACCTCCCTCCTAGTTTTTAATCAATCACTAACCACCCTTAAGTTATTAATTAATTTGCACAATGTACCCCTACCTTAACTGACCTCACAGATCCCGTCTATCTCTTCCCCTGCCCATTTCTTAGGCTGCCTCTTGCTAAACCCTATTAAAAAAACAGTGGTTGCTACCAGATTTCTGTGAGGGCTCTAAAAGCAATGGTGGCTCGCGATGGGTGGTCAACAACATTGTCGAACTCGTGCTGCAGAAAAAAGAGAGAAACATGTGTTCTATTTTATTCCCTTGTTTTTTGGTTTACCCCTTCGAGGAAGTTATCCTTTCTATTATAATGGACTTGATGCATGAATGAGTATGAAGTATGTGTGACAATCTCTTTTTGAAAAAGCATGAAAGCATGATTATAAGAAAGGATTTTCTCCCATCCCGTATGCTAATTAATAATTACATCTTGTATTGATTAGAATCTTTTATTGAAAAATCTTCATTGATCAGATTCTAAATGCCAAACGAAGTATGAAACATGCTGAAGTAGTGATTGCGGGCAGTGGAAGAGGAGGTTTGCGTAGTACAAAAATTCTTTCTAACTTAACGGAGATATCGATCTCACGGTGTCAAATTGAAACTTGAAAGGGAGGTTTGTGTATTTTCAAAATTAGAGGGGAGGTCTTTGTTAATTAGACAAAACTCAGGGGAGGTGAGTGTAATTTTCCCTTATTATTATTATTGTTATATTAAAATAAATTTTTTAATGAACCACGGGAGATAGTCTTGCTCCTACTGTTTCTTTTTCCCCCTCTTTTTTCACACCTGAACTTTTTATTATTATTATTATTATATTAAAACAGTTTCTCTCATAACCTATTCATGGTTACAATAAATGTTTTAATTTACATCAAATTTTAAAGCTTTTTTTTCCAATATATTATTTACTTCTCTATTTTATTCATTAATGTTTTCATTTATTATCTTTTTTATTTATATTCTATTTTTCTATTTACTCTCTATCCTAAAGTTGTTCCCACCGTACACGTGTCATGTTTCCTTGCTTGATTTGTTTTTTCAATTCCAATAAAGTGATTTTTTATGAATTCGGGTATCAGTCACTGGAAATAGTCGTGCTCCTGCCGTTTCTTTTTTAATCACACTTTAATTGTTTTTATTATATTAAAACAATTTCTTTAATCATCCATTCTTGATTAAAATAAATGTTTTAATTTACAGTAAATTTAAAGTGTTTTTTTTACATTTATCTCTTTATTTTATCCATTAATGTTTTCACTTATTATATCTTTTGGCTATGCTATTTACTCTATATTGTTCACTGAGTACATGTGTCACATTTTTCTCACTTGTGCTCTTTTATTTTTTTTAGATTTTTTTATTCTCACTTCGTTAAAGTGACTTTTTGATGAACACCAAATATTCTCCACAGGAGATAGTCCTGTTCCTTCCGGGAACATCCACATAATAGTGAGGATAACTCTCCCAACAAGGATTTTCACAGACACTTTATATAGATAAAGTGACATGGTTGTGTGATTTCAAATTTCAATATATTTTAAATTTATAATTATATTAATGATGTATTGGTTACTATTTTTTATAAATATGATAACAATAAGTTTTTCACTTTCCACTAATTGATGTATATAATTATATTATAAATTAATTTTATTATAAAAATTTAACCATCTATATAAAAACGACATCATTCACAACTCAATGTCACCCGTGCATTCCCACGGGTACTGTGCTAGTTTATTGTTTCAACATCTCTTCTTTTAATATAGGAATTGAAAAGAAAAAATTATTATAATCTAAAAAGTAATAATAGGGAAATTTTAAAAACAAAAGAAATAACGTGTGTATCTTTTCATAGATAAAATTTATGCATTAATCGGTTCAATGAAATAAATAGTTACGTCAACATTGAATAGCGCCCCTTAGAAAATCATTGCAGGTCAAAAATGATAAAATATATGCATGATTTGCTATAATACATGTGCAAGATTTTTATTTCAATACTATAAAAAATAGATAGCTACCTACCTTTTGTAAGTGGAATTAGCTTCTCCAATTTGAACAAGAAGGTCACTTGGAATATCAGTTGCAACATACCTGCATGAAAAGGGACTAGATTTTTAAGCAGCTTAACAAGATTGTTCAAGAAATGGATAATTTAATAGTACAAGAAGATATTATCAGAAAGTTTCAATCTTTTTTTCCTGCCACATGTCCTAAAATTTAGATTCACTAGAATTAGCACATGAGATTAGTGGTTGTTACTGTAACATGGTACTAATTCTGCATTTAACATACCAAGAGTGGCCCCTGTGCACAAATCCACTGGAATGGGCATACTCAGAGTTTAATTGTGAATGGAATGATCATTTGAGTAATGGGTAGAAACCACTGGAATTGTGATTTCAGGGCCTCTGGTCTCATTGTCTTGACCGATCCCAGTAAAAAATTGCTATATTGTTTTCACAGTTATAAAATTCTATTCTATCAACTACGCTACAACAAGATAAACACAGTTAGTAGTATTTTGAAATGCACAGATGGTTTATTTTAGCATGATATGACTTGATGTAATTATACAAGCTTGAAATTGTTTCAAAATACTGTTGTAAGCATTAAGCATCTATTAAAAGGTACCTAAATGCACAATAAGTTGATCGAGGATTAGAATCAGAACCAATAGCGAATGCTATAGCAATTGCTTCACATCGACCATACCTTCAAATTGCTTCTGAGTGTACAGAGTTCAAGGTTTCCAAATTCATTGGAATAGAGATTATATCCAATCTCAAATTAAAGAGACAGAGGAAAAAACACGGAATGCACACCGAATTACAGAAAAGGAAAAATCAAATTAGGATTTAAAAATCTAATGATGAACAAAAATTAATCGAAGAGGTTAGGAAGAGAGAAAGAAAACTTACCTTCGATCGGGATAGATGAGAGAAGCAGAAGATCCAGAAAGCTCCAACGAGAAGATCCTGAGAGAGAATAGCGAGTGTTGAGAATGAGCACCCATCGATGCAAGGGAGTGGCGACTGTTGAGATGCTCCACCAGCACCGCTTGTACTACGAATCTTAATGGCATTCTTGGTTTTTGAACGCAGTCTACTAAGGTCTTAGTTGAGAGTTTGGTGCAGTCTATAGAATTGAATTTTTTTTGTAGTTAAGGAGACAGTACCATTGTCTCATTGATTTTTTTTATTAAATCAATATGAGATGTCAAGGAATTCGATCATGCATGTTCTCTCTATAAAAGTTATGTGACTTTGCCTCTCTATGCTTTAGTGACACAGGTCAGAAACAAGAACATTACATACTCAACTTATAAGCTTTAATTTTTTTTACCAATATATATAAGAACAATAGGCACTTATTAATTTCATTATGTTTTGATTGGCATTAAAGATGGGTTCAATAATGAAACCCACCATATTTAATGACAGGGTAGCAGCAACACTAAAGAACTGGCACCATGCTGCTAGAAAACATGGGAGACACAACAAGGATTCTAATGCTAACACACCATTCTCAAGTAGACCAGCAACTCCAACACATGGCATGTCTCCAATTCACCTGCTTCATAGGCACACTGCAAGCCACAGTGATAGTCCACTTGCTTCTCCAAGAGCATCATCCAAATTATTTTACTGACTGGTGCAAGTTTAATAAAATTTCCATCCATTTGCCCCAGTTTAACAAAATACAAAAACAATAAGATATAAAACTTCACCTCAAAATTTCAAGCAAGCAAAAGTATGCTAAAATATCGTCACCACTCAACTCACAGCCATAATTTTTCCATTTGAAACCAATCAAACAATCTCCTCTATTCTACGGAATTCAATATTAAAATTGAAAAGATGTATAACTTCTAATGCAGGTTTGTCATGGAAAGGAACAAAAGAAAACTATTATTACCTCAACATATATATCATTCACAACACATTTATTTCTAGTCTATATTAGTCTAAAGCAGCACGATTACTGATACACACATCTAAGGCAAATAGGGAGAAAAAGAAAGAGATAAAAAACTAAGGAATTGAAAAATGCAGAGAGTCAACAGAATGAAAATCAATTTAGTAATGCATTGAACATTCAACAACAAACATAATGAAATAACATTTGAGAATCACAAATCCGAGCCATGAGAGGGGCATATTGGAGATAAGTGAGAGAGAACAAAAATTAACCTTGATTGAGAGAAGAGAAGAGAATGATCCAAATATGAGAAGTTCGAGAGAGAAGCTCAAGGAACACGAAAGAAAATGTCGAGAGAGAAAGCACGAGCATCTGCGAGCTCAAGGTCGAGACTCGAGAGATCAAGAACCTGTGGGAGAGCGAGGTCGCGAGAGAAAATGGAATTTGGAAATTCCTTCCTTTTTTGTGGTATTTGAAATTCCCTCATTTAGCTGGAGCAAAATACATATTTAAAATTTCTTAAATTCTGAAATTTTAATATAAATCATTTTAAATTCTCTCTTAAAATATATTACTCACTTAAATTTTCGGTATTATTTGAAATTTGCTGTTTTGGCTTGGACTAAATACCTAATTAAATTTTTTTGAATTTTAAAATTAATTATATTTAATATCTAAATAAGGAAATTTAATTCAAATCATTTTAAGTCTCCACTTAAAATATATTGCTCGATTAAATTTCCTTATTCAAACACACTGTATTTTAAATTCTTTTAAAAATTACATTTCTCACTTAAAACAATTTATTCAATACACTCATGTTTTAAATTCTTTAAAAACAATTATTGGACTAGAAATTTGTAGGAAAAATTGTAGGAAGTAATTTATGAATAATATTTGTAGGAAAATCCTAAGACAAATATTATAAGAAAATTCGCATGAAATAAATTTGTAAAAATTTTCCCAAAAAGAATTTATAAGAAAATTTGTAGGAAATAAATTGTAGGAAAATCCATAAGAAAGCTTATAGGAAAATCTGTAGGAAAAAATGCAAGTAAATTTGTAGGTAAACTTTTTTATAGATTTTTCATGTAATTAAAATTTACAATAATATCTTTTAAAAATAATTGGTAGGTAAATTTGTAGGAAGTTAATTTGCAGGAAAATCTTAAGTAAAATGTTATAGAAAAATTCGCAGGAACTAAATATGTAGAAATTTCCCAAGAAGAATTCATAAGAAAATTCGTAGGAAATAAATTGTAGGAAAATCCACAAGAAAATAGTTTATAGGAAAATCTGTAGGAAAAATTCGCAAGTAAATTTATAGGTAAACTTTCCTATAGATTTTCATGCAATTAAAACTTACAACAGTATCTTTTAAAAATAATTGGTAGGTAAATTTGTAGGAATTTAATTCGCATGAAAATCCTAAGCAAAATGTTATAGGAAAATTCGCAGAAAATAAATTTATAGGAATTTCCGCAAGAAAAAATTAATAAAAAAAAATTGTAGGAAAATCCATAAGAAAATAGCTTATAGGAAAATTTGTAGGAAAAATTCGCAAGTAAATTTATAGGTTTAATTTCATATAAATTTTCATATCATTTTCTTTTGTACCTAATATTTTTTAAAGATTTTCCTACAAAAATTTTCTATAAATTATTTTCATAGGAAAATTCCTAATAAAATTCATTGTTTTTTGTAATTTTTGTTACAATTTTCATAATCGTAATTTTTTAAAATTGTAGAAAAATGGTAAGAAATGACTTAAAAAAATTTGTAGAAAAACAAATAAGCAAATTTGTAGCACTGAACACCTAAGAAATGTTCTTCACAACTTTCAGGATTGTTGTAAATTAAAATCAAGTCAGCTAATCAAGGGATCCAGCTGCACGCGGCCGTTGCACTTGGTATGGCAGTCCATGACAAAAGCCTTTTTGTTGGAATCAAAGGAACTTATCAAGTAGCTAGTATCAACGTATATACCAACCACATGATAGATATCCAAAATTATTAAACACATATATCAATTCCGGGTTGGTGAAGAACATGCCTGCATTTGACCAAAAAAAAAAAAAGAACATGCCTGCATACCTCTCCAGATATATGCATATATAAAATAGCTAGTTGAACTCAGCTTTCAATATATATATCAGTTTTCCAAATTGAACTCCATTATAAGGCAGATCTTAACTAAAAGTTCTAGGGTAGCTATATGCTTTGATTGGGGGATGTAAGTGTAATTATTTTCTGATGAAGTTTTCAAAAGGTCCAAAGGTCTACCAGTAATTTCGAATTACCTGCAAAATTCAACTTGAGGTGTTTTTTTTCTCTTCTTTTTCCCAAGGAAATATTAGGTACACTATACTCCATGGTGCACCCTAGACACACCAATGAAAATGTGCCACTTAATTACTGCATATTGGTTTCTTCTACGAGCTAATTAATGATCATATTTAACACATCTTGCATCTATATATAATTTCTTTCCCCACTACCACTACTATATGAAAAGCTCAAATTGAAAGTATATTATCCTTGCAACAACTTGTTCATGTCGGTATATAATCTCCGTGGTAATTCCTTTTATTTATAGACAGCTTGCTAACATCACCAATGACAATGCTATAGAATTGACTTTAGTCTTTGGGGCAGACACTGACATATATATTATTATATTACTACTATCCAATCTAATGTTAGCTATGTTGAACCCGACAGCGTGAATTATTATAGTAGAATTTTTAATAGTCACTGAATTAAAAAAAACACTTAAATTAGAAGGATAATAATGAATTGAACACCATGCAATCTAAGTGTTAGATTGAAAGATAAGTTGTTGTTCAACACATGGTTTTAATTTGCAGCAATTGCAAGGATTGGCGAACACAGAATTGGTGGCTTAATTAATTCCGTTATGAAACTTCTACTTTTATGATAACCTATCTGTCCATTAATGGCTCAATGCTTTTTGGATAAATTTAATAATATACATCTAAACGCTTAGTTGGTGACTATGTGTCGGTTGTAATAATATTAAAAACCTCCCTCCAACTCTAATATGTACAAAAGCTATATTAGCGTATTTTCCACAATTAGTGGTCATTAATTAAAGTGTATGCACTACTATGCATGCTTCTAGCTACTTATTCTTATTCGACCTTCTAATATTAGTAACTTCCTCTATTCACCGTTCTGACTAAAACATATTAAAACATTTTATTTGTTCCTTCAATGTAATCCCGCACTTATTTAACTAGCACACATGAAGTGCCATAGCTATATACATCCCCCATCTCCTTGCTCTCATATATATATAGAGGTAATTATTACATGAAAGATATATAACTAATCATCACTTCAATTTTATCAAGGTTTTAACAACACCGTAGTTTATTTCACAAGAGTAACATATATGTTGAGCGGTCAGCAGCAAGCAATATATATATGTCCAGCTCCTCCCACTAATCAATAGATCAAGCTGACTAGTCATCTTAGAAGCAATAATGGTGGTTTAAGTTGCAAGAGCATACTACTTAATTTAACTAAGAAGCCCACTTTTGTCATTTTATATTTAACATCCACTACTACCGCTGTGCTCCAGACCACCACACACAGAAATCTATTGAATAATATAATGCAAATTGTATGCAGTTGGAAGCTTGTATATTAATTAACTATCTTAATTATATTTAGAATGTTCAGAACACACAAAGATGGTGCGCAGACCAAACTTTAGTTTCCATGCATGTGACGATATATATATATATATATATATATATATATATATATATATATATATATATATATATGAGGAGGATTATAATTACACCGGTGTAAGTTACACCAAGTGTTACACCACTAAATAATTTTTTAATGGATCATTATATTAAATAATTCACCGTTGGATTGAAAGTTACTATCATATAGATTATACATATAAAATTTTACATTAATCCGAAATTATTTGATATGTTATTGAGATGTCTCAAGATTAACGTTATATATACATTTGAAATATATAAAAAATCCATCCATTTGATTATCAAGTTATTAGTGTCAAAATTTTACAAAATTTGGCACATATAATCATGACGATGAACAAACATAATTCAACGGTTGGATTACTAAAAAACATATTCGATTTGTAGTTATTAGTGGTGTAATACTTGGTGTAACTTACACCGGTGTAATTATAACCCATATATATATATTTATATATATGGCGAAGCCAGACTCTAAAGATAAAGGGGGGCCAATATTACATTTTTCTAATCTAACTTGTTAATCTCAAATACAATTTTGTTATTATGTATCAATTATAAATATAAAACATCGAGTTAAGACATACACTCATAATTCTTATATATATGTGTACTTATAATGTAAGTAACTTAAAAATGTTATGAAACTATTATTCTCTTTTTACTATTTGTTTTATATTATTTAATTTATTATTTAACTATTTATTTTAATTTTTAATAATATATTTTATAATTAAAAAATAATAAGAAATTAAAATTTAAAATTTATTAAAAAAATATAAATTTATAATTACCTAACATTATATTTTTTTAGAAAAAAATAAATTTTATATGATATATCTTATATAAATATGTGTCTTTTACTATACAAATATAGTCTATATTTTCTTCTATATGGGTTTCTACTGTATTCATATTTATCTCTCCCATTACATGAAAACACATAGATTAGGAAATGTAATAAATGTATTGATTTGTATTAAATTTATTATGTTTTTTTTCTTTATTTATCATTCTATCTCTCTATTTTAATCATTAATTTCTCCTCTTATTATCTTTATTAAGGGTAAAAGTAGAAAAAAAAAGGTAACTAATATTTTCTTGAATTTCTAAATATGAAAGATAAATAAAAATAAGCAAATTCTTCAAATGGAACAAATAAATATGAATGAAAATAATATATATATATATATATATATATAGTATACAAATTTAAAAAAAATGAGGGGGGCCGGGCCCTTATAGCTCGTTTGGTTGGGCGTTGAGAAAATCAAAACCATGGTTACGTGGAATTGATTTTAAATCACTTCCGTCCAACGTATTTCGTAAAACGTGTATCACTTTTCTCAACCATTGATTTTCAGAATCAATTCTACTCAAATGTAAACCAAAGAGATACTTAGTCCCAACCATCCCCCGCTCCTATATAGATATAAAAGAATCACATGTATCTTGTATAGGAAACAATTATGCTCAAGCAGAATAGGATTTTTATGAGTGACAAAACTCTGCCTCATAACACAGCTGCATACTCAGGTTGTGAAATTAAGACCACTAGTTAAATTAGAAGGTATGCATGGCGCGATATGACAACATGGCATTGTATTTTTTTTTTTTTTCGTGCAGTTAATGGTTGGTTGTAAAGCAAAGCCACAACCACAAGTGACTGCTTCTCACATTCGGTTCCAAACTCCTATAAATTCCATCTTTGGGAACGCTAATTTGTCATAGTCATTTATTTCATAGTATTGAGTAGTGCAATCAAATTATATAATTATATAACTAGTCAATTTCTTCTGCAGTTAGCTATTTGTTGTTTTTGCAGACAATAACATGTCTTCCATTGGGGCACGTTCAGCTGAGATTTTTGTTATGGAGAAGAGATTGAAGGAGAAGATGAAGAGAATGGAAGAGGAAAGAGTAAGAAAAGGCGAGGTGAGTGGTGAAGAGAGAAAAGTGGTGGCTAGTTCTAGTACTGTTGGAAAGAGCAACAAGGTGCATCCAGGAGCAGAACAAGGACTCAAACCCGATAACGTCAATTCAGCATAACGGTTTTTTTAATTTTGGGATAACCAAACAGGCTCTTCCCAAAAAATACCGTTTGTACTTTTTACTTTCGTGGAATTACCTCACATGCCCACAATTACCCTTCTTTTCTTGTATGATTTAAGTTTTATATGGTTGTTTTAGTAGCACCCGTACACTCACCACAAAAAAAAAAAGAAAGCTTTTTTTACATATCAGTGTATGAAAGTGATAAAAGAGTGTTAGTGTGTGGGTTTTAACAGCTTGTAACATATCCCAATTTGAATCTGTGTTGCTACTTCGCCAGAAGAGCACTTTGTATCTATGAATAAAAGCGTCATTTGTGTGTCTAAGCACTTTTCTTTCGTATAGAGCTTATATATTCATATTTAATAAAGAGAAGATAGAAAAAAGTTTTAAATTGACGTAACGACATTTAATAGGTTAGGATTTTGACATCCACATATACGTGCATGCATGTCATGAAGGATTTTCCCAATTTCAATTCATCCATATTACATTCAAAATAATAATATTAGGACGTATGCAATGAATTTTGTGTTTGACTATTGATCCGGACCTCACCCATCGGCCCCTCAAGGACGACGGAGGCCACACACAGGCCGAACGCAATGGGCCACAAACGAACCCCTGAAACTCCAGACGATCGCCCAAGACGAGGGACGTGGGCCAGGCGACAACCAAGCATCGGCTCCCTATAGCTAGGGACTCAGAGCTAGGCCACCTACCAAGTCTCATCGCATTTAATGCGCCCCACGCCGCCCCCGATAAAGCGGGAACACCTCTAGTAAAGGCATAGCCACTGACACACGCCGCGAGATTTACGGCCGGAACAATGGGGATTACGGCATGGGTGCCGCCTGCACCACCATCCCCTCGATGTGACAAGGGACCTTTATATATAAGGGAACCCCTCTCCAGAAAGAAGGTAAGCTACAACCCAATACTGAAACTCTCCCACTTTGAGCCCCCCTCTGACTTGAGCGTTGGAGTGCCCTTGCAGGTACACCCACCGCGCCCCACCGTGCCGGAGCGACCGCCGGAGCCACCCCACAGAGTCACTTGGGCCTCTCGGCCCTCCAACCCTCACCGTCGGACCTACCCCCTGATCTCGGCCACGATCATTTGGCGCCGTCTGTGGGGAACGTGTAACGAAAACCCCCACCCTTTCTACCCCTTTGCTGAGATCTGGCCCACCAAATGGACGCAACTACCAGTAACCAACCACCGCCGTTCACCGGAGAGACTCCAGACGCGGGAGCAGGAGTCGTGACGGAGCCCCATCACCACCTAAAGACAACTCAGGAGCAACCCCCATCTGTGCACACAACGGGCTCCTCCACTGATAGCTACCACCTGAAACCTCCCGGAGACATCACCAGGAGGAGGAAATCTAGAAGAAAAACCAGGAGGAGGGAGGAGACCCCCTCCAGCCGTGGAGAAGAAACTCCCCCTCCCCCAAAGAGAAAGAGGAAAAGCAGGACAGTGAAAGAGTTGGAGAGGAGGATCAAGTACTTGGAATCCTTAATCCCCGTGGCACCACGGAGGAAATCCCACCGGAGAGAGACCAGTAGGAGAAACACCACGTCGAGAGGGACATACTGGACCAGAGATCTACCATCACAAGAAACAAGCTACACTTCGTCCGATGGGTCGTCGGACGAAGCCTCATCCTCGGAATGTCAAACTGAGAGGCTGAGCCAAACGCAAGGGCGTAGCAGGAGAGCTACCCCCTCGGTCAAAACCGACACGAAGGAGCATCGGCCAAAAGGGAGCGAGAAATGACCCCAAAGGTAGCCACACCAGGATCCCATAAGGAGAAGGAAGCGGAGACCAAGCCCGTGGAGCCGACCGTAGTTCAGGATGTTGCCCAAACAAACCCCGTCATCCCGACGGCGCCGGGCAGCAATCCCCATAGCAACGACCGGCACCCCAACCATCCCTGCCGCCGTGGTCGCTACGACTGCGGTCCCGAGCCTCATAACCCTGCATCGGCCTTTTACGCACCCGTTCACACCAAGGCTTGCTCAGGTGGAGATACCCGATCGTTTCTTGCGACCCTTCAGCACCATCAGTCTATACACGGGAGAGACCGACCCAGGCAGGAACCTGGACCGTTTCTTCAA
Organism: Sesbania bispinosa; assembly: GCA_026901365.1. Classification (NCBI taxonomy): domain Eukaryota; kingdom Viridiplantae; phylum Streptophyta; class Magnoliopsida; order Fabales; family Fabaceae; genus Sesbania; species Sesbania bispinosa. The sequence continues at coordinate 44,923 of QLOH01001111.1, read as the reverse complement.
CGAGATGCTTTTCCTCGGAGCTCAAGACGACATTATGTGCAGAAGCTTCTCTCGGACGCTGGACGAAGAGGCCTTGACCTGGTTCAGGACACTTCCCCAGAACTCTGTAGACAAATGGGATAACCTTGCGGCAGCTTTCGCCAAAAGGTTCAGCATGGCCAACCAGATACCACGAGATTCCCATACCCTCGCCAAGGTCAAGCAAGGAGAGTCCGAGACCTTGCGAGACTTCTTGGCTCGGTTTTACAAGGAGGTGGCCCTCACACCCAATGTTGCGGACGAGGTACAACTACATTGCGCAATAGAGGCGCTGCGCAAAGGGACACCTTTGGACATCTCGCTCAGAAGGATCCGAGTGCAGAACATGACGGCCTTCAGAGAACGAGCGGCTCAGTTTATGAATGAGGAAATGCACTTAGAAGGCACAAGCAAGGGGACGACGTCTAAAGAAGGCCGAGCGCCCGAAAGAGATGATAAGAGCAGAAGAGAGCGACGGGAAGAGAAGAAAAAATTCAGAGGGCATTATGAAGGCCACTATACACCCCTCAACGCCAATCCTTCTACGATTTGGCAGGAGGTGCACAACGCTGAGTTGGCCGAGGTGAAGAGGCCCCCACCCATCAAATCACCACAAGGGGACAAGAACAAGTATTGCGCCTTCCACAAGGGACATGGCCATGACACAGATGATTGCTACCAACTCAAAGATGCCATTGAGCAACTAATAAGAGACGGGGGCCTGGGTCGATATGTGAAGAGGGAAAGATCAGAATGGAGTAGTCGAGGGCATGGCGAGCGGCAGAGGGATCGCCAGTCACCCACCGAGAAGACAACATCGCTCCCGATCGCCAAAGAGCCGAGATGCGCCAGACAGGAAGCCTAGGGAGAGATCACCAAGAAGGGACCGAGACCAACAACCTCGGATCACCATTAACATGATCGCTGGAGGTTTTGGAGGGGGAGGTTGCTCGTCCAACTCTAGGAAAAGAGCCTTGAAAGAGGTACAACATGTGGAGGACGACCACCACAGATCTCGGCGATATGGGATGCATCCCCAAACCCCAGCAATCACGTTCGACGGAAGTGACTTTGGAGACACCTTACCCGGACACGATGATCCGATGGTGATTAGTGCAGGGATAGCTAATGCTGAAGTGAAGCGAGTACTGATCGACCAGGGGAGTTCGGCCGACATCATATATGAAAACTGCTTCAAAAAAATGGGAATCAGCCGAGGGGACCTCCTACCCTACGATAGCGACCTCGTCAGTTTCTCAGGCGATCGCATCCAACCTCTCGGATATATGGAGGCCCTAGTCACACTGACTGGAAAGGGCGGGAGCAAAACAACAAAGTCCAAGTTCATCGTGGTACCATGCAAGAGCTCCTACAATGCCATCATGGGAAGACCGAGCCTCAACGCCATCGGAGCAGTAGTTTCCACAGTACACCTTGCCATGAAGTTCCCAACAAGAGAAGGCCGTGTGGCGACCGTCAGAGGAGACCAGCTGACCGCCAGGAGCTGCTATAACCTGAGCCTAAGGAAAAACCCTCCTCCGAACGCCAAGACCCAAACCCAGAAGATAAGGCATGACGTATCCCTCGTTGATCTGGATCCGAGGATAGATTCGGGAGAAGAAGGCCGAGGAATGGAGCGCCCTTCCCCAGAAGGAGAAACCACCCCCATCTACGTCGGTAAAGAAGAAGGGCAGAACACCAAAATGGGAAGTCACCTCCCACCAGAATTCAAAGGTAGAATGGAGAAACTCTTGGTGGACAACGCCGACCTCTTCGCATAGCCGGCGACCGACATGCCAGGGATCGACCCAGATTTCTGTTGTCACAAGCTGTCAGTAAATCCTCGGCTCAAAGCAGTCGCCCAGGAAAAGAGAAGGATGGGACCAGAAAGGCAACAGGCAATCAAGGAGCAGACTGCAGAACTGTTAAAGGCAGGATTCATCAGAGAAATCCAGTACGCCACATGGCTAGCCAATGTCGTCTTAGTCAAAAAATCATCAGGAAAGTGGAGAATGTGCGTGGACTACACTGACCTCAACAGAGCATGCCCCAAAGATCCATTCCCTCTGCCTAACATTGACAGGTTAGTAGACAAATCCTCTGGCTATTGTTTCCTCTCCTTCATGGATGCTTATTCTGGTTATAACCAAATCCCAATGTATGCCCATGACGAGGAAAAAACGGCTTTCTTAATGAACGACGACACCTATTGCTACACCATGATGCCGTTCGGACTCAAAAATGCTGGCGCAACATACCAAAGGATGATGACCAAAGTATTTGAAGGACTAATCGGAGAGGTCGTGGAGGTGTACGTAGACGACATCATCGTCAAGACGCCCGAGGGAGGAGACCCTGTGGCCAACCTAGAGAAGGTTTTCCATCGGCTCAGGAAGCACAACATGAGGTTAAATCCCCTCAAATGCACATTCGGAGTCCCAGCCGGGCACTTTCTTGGCTACATGTTGACAAGCAGAGGGATAGAGGCAAACCCAGAAAAATGCAGGGCCATCCTGGAGATGAACAGTCCCTCCACAGTGAAAGAAGTCCAACAGCTAACAGGAAGAATAGCGGCTCTCACCCGTTTCTTAGCCCGATCAGCACACAGGTCACTTCCCTTGTACCAACTCCTCAAGAAGGGACAGAAGTTCGATTGGTCCCCGGCCTGTGAAGAAGCTTTTAACAGCTTCAAAGAATCACTCACAAAACCACCAATCCTGGTAAGACCCGACCCAGGAGAAAAAATATACTTGTATCTGTCGGTCGGGGAAGAAGCCATCAACTCCGTGCTAGTAAAGGAAGAAGGAGGCAATCAGAATCCAGTATACTTCACCAGCAAAAGCCTGCAGGGCCCAGAGCTCAGATACCAAAAGTTAGAAAAGGCAGCATTTGCGATCGTGTCAGCTGCACGTCGGCTACGACCATACTTTCAGGCTCATCCCATTACTATCAGGACCGACCTACCCATCAGATCAGTTTTACACAAGCCCGACCTCGCAGGACGAATGATCACATGGGCAATTGAGCTCTCGGAGCACGATATCACTTATGAACCACGATTGGCTATTAAGGCCCAAGTCTTGTCCGACTTCATCCTTGAAATGACAGAATCCCGAGCGGATAAGTCTGGGGTCACTTGGACGATTTACGTGGATGGGTCGTCAAATGCTAAAGGAGCTGGAGCAGGGGTGGTCCTAGAAGATAGCACTGGTGTAACCATTGAGCAGTCCCTGAAATTCGAATTCAAGACATCAAACAATCAGGCCGAATATGAGGCTTGCTTAGCAGGACTTAACTTGGCCAAAGACCTAGAGGCGGAAACGGTCGTCCTATGCAGCGACTCACAACTGATGATTTCCCAGATCAATGGGGAGTACCAAGCACGTGAACCCATCCTGCAGCTATACCTTGCTAAGGTAAAGGAAATATCAGAAGCCTTCAGGACGGTCGAATTTCGTCATGTACCAAGAGAGCAAAACACTCGGGCCGACGTCCTATCAAGATTGGTAAGTACCAAGAAAGCCGGGAACAACAGGTCAGTTATCCAGGAAACACTAGCAAGCCCAAGTGTCAGTGAGAAGAAACAAATCATGCAAGTTGTCCAAGAGTCTAGCTGGATGAATCCGATCATACAATACTTGCGAACTGGGGCACTTCCAGGAGAAAAGAAGGAAGCAAAGAAAATCCAACGCACCTCAGCATGGTACACCTTGGTGAACGATCGGCTCTACAAGAAAGGGTTCTCTTGCCCCATGCTCAAATGCCTATCCCCTAGTGAGGCAAGCTATGTGTTAGCAGAAATTAACGAAGAAGCTGTGGTCAACACTTGGGAGGACGAGCGCTAGCAAAGAAAGCCCTACGAGCAGGCTACTACTGGCCGACGATGGAAAAGGACGCAGCCAAACACGTTCAGAAGTGTGACCCTTGTCAGAAGCACACGGATTTCCACAATGCCCCGGCCGAGGAAATGACTACCACCTCAACCCCTTGGCCGTTCTTTAGATGGGGAATGGACATCCTCGGACCATTCCCCCCGGCCCCAGGACAAGTAAAATTCTTAATTGTGGCGATCGACCATTTCACTAAATGGATCGAGGCCGAGCCCCTGGCAACCATCACATCCGCTCGGATCCAGAGGTTCTTCTACCGGAGCATCATCAGCCGATATGGAATTCCAAAAGCGGTCGTCACAGACAATGGCACCCAGTTTGCATATAAGGGGTTCAGAGAGCTATTGGAAGGCCTAAAAATCAAACAACACTTCACATCTGTGGAGCACCCTCAAACAAATGGACAAGCTGAGGCAGCAAACCGAGTCATTCTAAGAGGGCTGAAAAGAAGACTGGATGAATCAAAAGGAAGGTGGGCCGACCAGTTGGACCATGTCCTGTGGGCGTATCGAACCACTCCACACTCATCAACCGGAGAAACTCCCTTTCGGCTAGCACACGGGGTCGAGGCAGTCATTCCAGTCGAGATAGGTGAACCTAGCTGGAGAACCAAGGCACATGATGAAAATGACAATGACCGGCTCATCAGGGAGGAGTTGGACTTCTTGGAAGAACGGCGAGCGGTTGCCCACATTCGCGAAGAAGCAACCAAAATGAGAGCAGCGACTAAGTACAACAAAAGAGTAATTGAAAGAAAATTCAAGGTTGGAGACCTCGTCCTGCGAAGGGCCGACATCGGAAGGAGGAACGCCCAACAAGGGAAATTAGCACCCAATTGGGAAGGACCCTATCGCGTCACAACTACAACAGGGAAAGGAGCTTATCGCCTGGAGACGCTCGGCGGAGACGAAATCCCGCGTCACTGGAACGCCCATAATCTAAGAGTATATTTCAGTTGAGTAAAACATGTACCTGGCCTTCGGCCAGCTTCACAAATCAATGAAAGTAAACCCTCGGCCTGAAAACCAGGGCATTCAGAAGTATACTCCGCTGAATAATTATGAAAAGGACTAATGTCATGATCCGACCGCACGCTAAACGAAAACACAGGAACGACCATACAAGTAATAAAGCTCGTGAACGAGAATTATCGTCAAATAACGAAGCGAACGGGCCAAACAACAAAATCGCGCGATCGGTCACACAAATACATTAGACCAACATTACGAGTAAACAAATAAAACAAAACGGTCGAACAGGGCCGAAGCCGATCAAAGGCAAATTAATTAAACCAAGTCACTATTCATTCAAAATAACTACGAGTCATTACAAATCAGGGCCGAAGCCGACAAAAGAAAAAATTACATTAAAAGAAAGCAGACAAGAAGCTTCAAACGCCAGTCTGAGCACCGTTCGGGGAAGGTAGACCCTCCGGAGGGACCTCAATTTTGTTGTCACCATCGACCAAGACCACGGCCCCGTCAATGACCTCGTATTCATAAGACATGCCACGAGTGTCAAGATTATAAGCCGGGTTACGAACCTTGATCTGTTCGATGGCGACGTCAAATGCCTTCTCCACGTACCTCAAAGTATCGGCCACTTGTTTCCGCTCCCCCTCCACAGCAGCTTCCAGTTTACACTTAAGCTCGTTAACCTCGTTATCATGAGCCTCCTTTTGCCTCCTTAGATCGTCCTTACGCCGCTCCTCGGCCGCCAGAAGGTCCTTGCCAAGGTCCTCCACTTTCTTCTTCAGGGGTTCCATCTCCCCCAACTTCTGCTCAAGGTCACCAAGACAGGGACCCCAGCAGAAGTTCCCCCAGCACCCTCGGAGCGATCGGCATCACCCTTTGGAGGAATCTTGCTCTTCTTCTTCTTCCTCTCAGCCTCAATCTTCGTATCCTCATCCCCCGCCTGAGGCTCCTGAACCTTCTCGGTTTCAACGGTCGGTTGGGGAGGAGGCAAGCTTTGGCTACCCGAAGGGGCAGAAGTTGAGCCGTCAGCAACCTTCCTTTTCTTGGTGACCTTTCCCGTCGGCTCACCAGCACCGATGGCCTTGGCCTTCATCATCAATTCCCTGATATTCATCTGGTCTTCCTCTGCCAATAAAAAATAAAACAAGAGATGTTAGCTAAAACACAATTACAATACAACAAATCAAAATGCCAACACAACAAACCTAAGGCGACCGCGAGTTGATCGGGAAGGGAATCCACCAATAGCCGAGAAGAATAGCGGTGACCACATCTCTCTGCCATCGCTTCTTGTAGCAAGAACACCGCATCCTTCTCGGTTTGGGTCATACGATCGTGGGGGGTAGAATACGTCTTTGTCCCCCAATCATAGTGTCGGCGATCCCAGTAGATGCTAAAGGAAGGCTCTTGCTAGTCCCAAGAATACCTCCAAAAGGGAAGGACACCATCCTTCAGAACAACCTTAAAAAAATCACGCTTGAAGGAAACCCCAGAAGACTTGGCCGAATCCACATACAACGACAGCAACGGACGACCACTGTGCGCTCGGAGACTCACCCAACCCCTCGGCCCAGGTTTCCTCGGACAAACGTCAAAAAAATGAGTAAAAACTCCCACAGTTGGGTCGACCCCCAATTGCCCACAAAGGACCTCGAATGCCTTAATAAAACCCCAGGCATTAGGGTGAAGCTGGCTTGGTGCCACCCGATAGTGCCTTAGCATGGATTTCTGAAAGGAGGAGAAAGGCAGCCTAATCTTCAACCGATGCACGATAAAAGCGTACATGAACAGATACCCCGCATTTGTCTCCCCTCTATGACAAACTCGATCGGAGGCTGAAGGAGGTGATATCATGTAGTCCTGGTCATGTGTCGGATCCATCACCAATAAACTTGCTCGTAATGTGGCCTCGGACTCTTCGCAATACCGAGAAGAAGTTCCCAGAACCTCAGAATCCACCCAAGCATAGTGATCGGCCACCTGCATCTCCCTGCTGGTAACCTCTCCTCCACTAGTGCTCGCGGCGTCCATATACCCGTATCTACCACCTTCATCAAAGGAACCGCTATAGTTAGAGATCTTGACACCCTCATCTTGCGATTCTAAATCGGTCTCTGAAGAGGATGTACAGAGATCTCTCACAAAAACCGATCGTTCGGCCGAAGAGAGTCCGCGGGCCTCTTCACGAGCCGATGCCACCACACACTCGTAGCGACGAATCATGGCCGGGATAGTCAGCGCCCGACGGGGTGGACGTCCGACGCTCGGACCACTATCAGACCCAAAACTTGGCCAACAAGGAGGAGGTGCGTCTAGCACCTCCAGAGAGCTACTACTCTCCTCCCCACCACTTCCCCTCTCAGAAAGAGTCATTGCAAGCAAAGAAAAAAAAGCAGAACTCAAAGGAAACGGTGGGAGAAGGGAGCAGTACCTGGAAAATGCGGCGGAGTAGCAGAAGGGCGCGGCGGATCACGGCGGCGAAAAGGGTGCAGAAGAATAAGAGAACCCCACTAGTAGAGAAATCACCACCAAAATGCACCAACAGGAAGAGGATAACGCGAGGAAGTCTTTAATCGGAGTAGAAAACGGAAAAAGGCTTGAAATCAAGGAACTTGCAGAGGAGAAAGAAAACCACCAAACGGAGGAACTTGCAGAGGAGAAGGAGAAGGAACGAAAACGTGTGTCAGGAAGTGGAGGGAACGGTTACTCCCTCCACCTGATAAGTTTTAAAAAAGGGGCTAAGAATCTTTTCACCCCAAAACCCAAAAGCCACGGCTAAAAGTGAAGGGCACTCACGGAATTTCACAAAGGGAGAAAAAGGTCAAGGAAACCCCATCCGAGGGCAGCACTGTAAACTTACGTACGGGAGCAGCGGAAAAGTGGTGATCTCACCTGAAACACACACGACGCACGACCCTGTAATGATGAGCAGTAAAGGGTGTGCGTCTCGATGAGGATGCAGCCAAAGATCGTGAGCCACGTGTCCCTCAAACACCCTAACCGTCAGCAAAAGTAACTGCCATGAACAGGACGACTGCAGGTGAAGAGACAAGCGACAAGACACGACGAGGGCGTCGGACCACCGGCATGCTCATAATACCCACCGCCGAACGGCCTGGGGACCAAATCACACGATCTAGAGTGACACCGCCGATGGTGACCCAACCGGTCACCATCACGCTGATGGGCAACTGATCCGGACCCCACCAATCGGCCACGCGGGACGCCGGATGACCGCAAACATGCCGAGCGAAGTGACCCACCAGGCACCAAAAGGCCCAGGACGATCGTCTACTAAACCCTAAGATCAACCACACGATCCAGGTTACACCGCCGATGGTGACCTATCCGCTCACCATCGCGCTGAGGGGCAACTGATCCGGACCTCACCCATCGGCCCCTCAAGGACGACGGAGGCCACACACAGGCCGAACGCAATGGGCCACAAACGAACCCCTGAAACTCCAGACGATCGCCCAAGACGAGGGACGTGGGCCAGGCGACAACAAAGCATCGGCTCCCTATAGCTAGGGACTCAGAGCTAGGCCACCTACCAAGTCTCATCGCATTTAATGCGCCCCACGCCGCCCCCGATAAAGCGGGAACACCTCTGGTAAAGGCATAGCCACTGACACACGCCGCGAGATTTACGGCCGGAACAGTGGGGATTACGGCATGGGTGCCGCCTGCACCACCATCCCCTCGATGTGACAAGGGACCTTTATATATAAGGGAACCCCTCTCCAGAAAGAAGGTAAGCTACAACCCAATATTGAAACTCTCCCACTTTGAGCCCCCCTCTGACTTGAGCGTTGGAGTGCCCTTGCAGGTACACCCACCGCGCCCCACCGTGCCGGAGCGACCGCCGGAGCCACCCCACAGAGTCACTTGGGCCTCTCGGCCCTCCAATTAAGATTTGAAGTTTAATTGAGTACAATTAATGAAGATATCAGCTGCAATCAAACAAGGATTCTGCAGACAACCTTCCCATTTAAATTCAAGATACTCAATAAATGCAAGATATCCTGAGGAAAAAGGGAAACAAGGAAAGACAATCAACCAAAACCAGTCTCGGGAAGAAATCAACTTAAAAAGAGAAAGAATGAAGTTGTGCAACCCGCGTTGCTCGCTTCACCTGCGCCGTAGTGCAGGTGAAGCGCAGCAATTGAAATTTAGCTTCTGACATCTGCGCTTCACTCACGCTGTAGCGCAGGTGAAGCGCAGAACTCGTACTGTTTGCTCTGTTTCCCATTTTCGATAGATTTCTTCCCAATTTCCTTTGTTTTTCCTTAGTCTATAAATAGGACCTTCTTGTACCAGATCAATGTGTGTAGGATCAATGTAATTTTAGTATAATTCCAGTGAGAATACACCATATTTACTTTTAGAAAAGGAGAGTCGAAGCTCTGCACGAGGATTGAAGAAGGTGACAGATTCTTCGATGGTTTGTATGGCTACCATGCGTAGCTAACTCTCCAGTAGGATTGAATGTAGTTGATTCTATCCCCAAGTGAAACTCTATTTTATTGTTTATGATTCCCTATTTTGTAATTTCGGTACCTTTATTCTGTACTTAATTCCTAACTTCCGTGCGTGCACCGGAGTTATAGGCTAGTGTCTGTGACATAACGTGGATAGAGACTTCCGGCTAGGACTGAGGATGAGGGAGCCTAGACATAGGGAACTCAAACTCTAATTGTTTAAGGATACTCGCTAGTCATATTGGAATATAGGTGGGATCTTGTGATTGACAGGGTAGTGACAGCCCCCGAATGAAGAACGTTTATAGGAAGGTATGGTTAGTTGATAGTAACATAATTGAAAGTTAATTGTATGTGAGGGATAAACGGGATCTTGTGATCGATGGGGTAGTGACAGCTCCTGATTGAAGAGCGTTTATAGGGAAGTACAATTAATGGACAATTCAAACAAACGGAACAATAATTAATTAATTAAGAGCTTAATGAGCCAAGGGTAATTTGTTGCTTGGGAGAGCCCGCATGGATTATCTTTGAGTGGTAGGCTGCTGGTAACTCGGGGTTTTATCAATTCAGTTTGGCTAAGTCATTGCAAGAATATAGTCATAAACAATAAATAGTTTTTACATACACGAAGGGTGCGATGATACGAAGTTCAATCCTATTATTATTTCCTTTATTACTCTTCAATTTATCAAGTATAGTGCTCTCAACTCTTCCTATTATTATTTTCTTTATTACTCTTCAATTTATATTTTCCGCATAATTATTCTCTCAAATCCATTATTCTCACTTGATAAATAGATCACAAATATACGCGAATTGACCGTTCCCTGTGGATACGATACTTTACTTACTATTATACTGCTGGACTTTTGGTTCGCTTGTCAGAATTCCATCAAGTATTTTTGGCGCCGTTGCTGGGGAACGGTTTCCAATTCGTGTAGACCTTGGAGGTCTAATTATCAAGTCGTATATATCTTAGGATTTTTTTTATTTTTTTATTTTTAGGAATTTTTAGGAAATTTTCTGTTTTCATTATTATTAATTCTCTTCCACACTTACCCTTTTCAAGTTTCTTGTTTTTGCTTTTGAGAAGCCAGGTGTCTCACATCAACTACAACTTGATCCAGAAATAGAAAGGACATCAAGGAAGAACAAAAGTAGAAACAAGAGAAGAAGACAAGGGAGAAGTCAAGAAGAAAACAAAAATATTTTATTTTTAATTATTTTATTTTCCTTTTTTTTAAAAAATAATTTATTATTATTATAAAAAAATATAATAATATTTTTTTAAAAAAAATATTTATTATTATTATAAAAAAATATAATAATATTTTTTTTTTAAAAAATATTTATTATTATTATTAAAAAAATTATATAGATATATAATTAAATTATTATTATTATTTTGATATTTTGTTCTTCTCATCTGAGCTAACATTTATTTGAGCTTCTTGATTATTTCTCTTGTAAGGACAGGTGTAGAAGGAACAAAAAAAAGGGGCAAGGATAAGCTTAAGGAGACAATCTCAACACTCTCTGTTCAACTACCCCAGGTGAAGTAAATGTTTAATGGCTTACGAATGGCAAAATCCATCAAGAAGAACGCTTGGAGATTATCAAAATCCACCAAGAAGAACCTTTGGAGATTATGTTATGCAGCAAGAGCCAAAATATTTCTCCCACACACCGATCCAAGGTAACTTCTCTAATTACAACAATTATTCTAACAATTTTTCACAGGATTGGGGAAGTTACCAGAATCAAAATTTTGGGTGGCAACAAGATGCTGTTTCATCACACATGCAAACTTCTAAAGATGAACCCAGTGCAGATCGTAAGATTATAATGCAGCAAATAGAAGCACTCAAAAAGAAGAGAGCTAAACTTTCTCAGCCATCACAGCCAGTTCACTCTTATCCTGGCCAGTCACCACAATTAATTTGTGATTTTTGCGGAGGTAACCATCTCAATGGTTACTGCTCTTACCCATGCACTCAAGAAGAGCAAGTTACTTACATGGGCAACCAAGAAAGACCAGGCAACTTCTCCAACAACAACAACTTTGCAAGCAATTCTCAAGGTTGGAGAAATAGCCAAGATCAGGATTTTGGGTGGCACCAGGATGACGTTTCATTCCACATGCAACCTTCTTTCCAACAACAACAAAGCTACTCTTCATCTCAACACGAAGAATCAAGATTTGATGCTCTTTTTGAAGAAAAAGTACAATACTTTGTGAAATTGCAGGAAGATAGCAAAGAAGTAGGAATAACTATTAATCCCATACTGGCACAAATAATAGAAAATTTAGTTAAATGTCAGTCAGAACGGATCTCAGCAAAGGCTCAACCCAACCCCGAAGAACCGTGTGACGACACTGTTCAGCTGATGGGGGAGGAAATCAATGACAATCTGGCTGATGAAGAAGAGGGAAAAGAAGAGGAAACTGGAGAAACACAAGAAAGAGAAGCTGAAGAAAGGGAATCAGAGGAAGCTGATGAAGAAAAGGAAGGAGAAGAAGGAGAAGCAGAAGTAGAAGAAGAAAAAGGAGAGGATGAAACAGAGAAAAATGTGCTCAAAGAAGAGAATGACTGCGAAGGGGAGGAAGAAAATAAAACATATGAGGGTGTAAATGATGAAAAAGATCAAGAAAATGAGAAAAAGAGTGAACCGAGAGATGGTGAATCAAATTCCGAGGAAAGAAGGGAAGTGATACCAAGACCAAAGACCTTGCCTTATCCAACCAGTCCTCCCAAGGAAGATCAAGAAAGGCATGGTGAAATTGTTAAACCTTCCAGACCCCATGAAAGAAAGGCCTGTAAATACACTGACCTGACCAAAGCAAAGAGAGAAAGAATCATGCTAAGAGAATCAAATTCAAAGCTTAGAGCCAGATTGAAGACAAAGTGGTCAGGTGTGTTTCATATCAAAGACCCTTGTGAAGCAAAGAAATGGAGAACAATCAACCGTGAATCATCCAAGCTTCAGGAGAAGAAGACTCATGCACATCAAAGCAAGATAATAAAGAAAAGAAAAGTCAAGCCAAGGGAATCAAAAGCATGGTCTAATTCCAGAAAGAGGCCTAAATGGTTAAAGTCATTTCACACTACAGGTTGTTCCAAGGCAAGATTATGGGGAGGTTTTTGGGCCAGAGAAAGGAAGGGTGCAGCTCACAAGCTCACCAAAAGATTTCAGTTTCAGCCACCTTAAAAGAACAGGCGTCGAGCTATCAGACGTTAAACAAGCGCTTTCTGGGAGGCAACCGAGAGATTTTTAAGTTTTAATTATTTTTAGTTGTGTTTTATTTTCTTGTTTGTTAATTAGGATTTTTCATTTTTTTAGGATTTAGGAAATTTTCAAAATTGACTGGAATAAGTTTGTGGAAAATAAAATTTTTAAACAATAGGAAGTAGCAGAAAACGTGACTGAAAATTGCTAATTCTCATTCTGTTTTCTGCGCTTCACTTGCTAATTGTGTTTATTTGATTTAAATTTGAATTTGATGCTATTTTAATAGAAAATCTGTTAATTTAGCAGATTTATGAGAAAGATTTGAATGAGGAAAGAAGATAGCATAATTTAAGGATAGGATCTGCAGATTTGAAGTTTAAATGAGAACAATATAGATAAGATTAGCTGCCATTTAAACAAGGATTCTGCGGATAACTTCCCAATTTAAATTCGACGACAAGATAAATACAGAATCAGATCAAAAAGAGGGAAACAAGGAAAGGCAAGCAAACAAGGATAAGATCAGGAAGAGATCAAGTTAAAATAAGAGAGAATCAAGGAAAGCTGGAACGAGAAATATGCTTCACCTGCGCTGAGCGCAGGTGAAGCGCAACTATCAAAATTCCTCTCTGGATCCTGCGCTTCAAACGCGCTGAGTGCAGGTGAAGCGCAAGAACGCAAATTTAATTTTAGATCTGTTTTCAAAATAGATTCCTTCCAAATTTAAGATAGCTTTCCTTAGTCTATAACTAGGACCTTTTGTAAAGATCACAAGGGCAGTTAGCAAAGGAGCGTTTAGCAAGGAGATTAGAGAGACGACAAAGGCAGAGCTAGGATTGAAGAAAAGCGTGACAGTTTCTTCATTGGTCTGTATGGCTACCATGCGTAGCTAAACTCTCCAATAGGGTTGAATGTAGTTGATTCAATCTCCAGGTGTATGTGAATTCTCTTTATTATTTATGAATCCCTGTTCTATAATATTGGTGCTTTTATACTTTGCTTAATGCGTAGCTTCCGCACTTGTGCCGGAGTTATAGGTTGTTTTTATAAAATACATTGGTAAATGGTTTTATTAATTCAACAACGAGTTTGGGGGAACCGATACTTAGGAAACTCAAATTCTGATTGGTAAAAGTACTCATAGATCGCTATAGGAATATAGGGGGAATCAATGATTAAAGAATTGGAATGTGACTGCCTCTTCATAGTAGTCCCTATAGGAATATACTGTGAATTGATAGTGTTAACGAACGGAAAAGTAGAGCAATCAAGCCGGGGTAATTTGTTGCCTGAGAGAACCCGCATGGATTATCTTCGCGTGGTTGACTACTGGTAACTCGGGGTAAAACGATATAGTTTGGCTAGGATATTATAGAAATATATTCATAAATAATATTGGGGTTCACATGCATAAAGGGTACGATGATACGAAGTTCAATCCTGATCCAAGTAACGTCATCTTACCTTATCTCAATTATCTCTTTACTTTATGCAAATTTACTTTCTGCACAACAAATCCTCAAAATAATGTTTCTTACTTGATAGCCTGATCACTAGTAAATACGAAGCAAACCGTTCCCTGTGGATACGATAAACTCATACTTACTATTATACTACTGAAATTTTCGTACGCTTGCCAGAACTTCATCAAGTACTTTTGGCACCGTTGTCGGGGAACGATGTATCAATTCGTATAGACTTGGGAGGTCTAACTATCAAGTTGTATATACTCTATCTTAGGACTTTAGATTTTTTTTATTTCTAGGAATTTTTCTTTTTCTTTTATTAAAATTCTCCTCCACACTTACCCTTTTCAAGTTTTCTTGTTTATGCTTTTGAGAGGCCAGGTGTCCCCAAATCAGTTACAATTTGATCCAGAAATAGAAAGGACTTCGAGGAGGAACAAAAGTAGAAACGGGAGAAGGAGAAGAAGGATACTTGAGGAAGAATCCAAAATATGGCAGAAGAACAACCACCAAGAAGAAGGACCTTAGGAGAACATGTCATACATCAAGGACCTCGCCATTTTTCAAGCATTAATTGTCTTACCCACAACTACGAAGTCCTTGGAGTTGAAGGCTGCTCACCTCAACCTTATCGGTGCCAATCAATTCGCAGGATTAGATCATGAGGATCCAAATACACATCTCTCAAACTTTTATGAATTAATAGGAACTATGGGTTTTGAGGAAGGTGATTTAGAGTCTGTATACTTACGCTTATTCCCTTTTTCATTGATAGGTAAAGCTAAGGAGTGGCTGAAGTCGCATCCAAACTAAAGTCTAAACAACTGGGATTTGGTTCAAGAAAAATTTCTGACAAGATTTTTCCCACCAGGGAAACATATACAAGCCAAAACAGATATCTCCACATTCAGACAAGGATCAGATGAACCATTATGTGAAGCTTGGGAGAGATACAAATCTTTGTTGCGCAAATGTCCTAATCATGGCTATGATGACATTGCCCAACTCAACATTTTCTGCAAGGGACTCAGGTCTGATTCTAAATCTTTCATAGATGCTGCAGCAGAAGGAACTATCTTATCCGTGGATGCAGAGCGAACGATCTCAATCATTGACAACTTTGCTCAGAATGATCAGCAAGCTCAGTGTGGATGACATCCAACTTAATTACAGAAGAAAGGAGTGTTGGAACTCAACAATAGTGATGCTATTCTAGCGGAAAACAAACTTATGAAGAGACAGATAGAGGCACTCACGGAACAGTTGAAAGAACTTCCTCAACAGTTAAAAGCTGTCCAATCCCAACCTATTCAAGCCCAACCTTTAATCTGTGACTTTTGCGGAGGCGATCATCCCAATGATCAATGCTCTTACCAAGAAAACCAAGCCGAACAAGTCAACTTCATGGGTAACCAGGGGAGGCAAGGAAATTTCTCCAACAATAACAATCAGTACTCACAAGGATGGAGGAATAACCAAAACAACTCTGGATGGGGGCAGAATGGAGGGAACAGACAGACACCATACCAGCAGCAGCAACCATCAACGTATGACAGATTGAACAGGTTGGAAGAAAAGATTGATGCATTCATACAAGGATTTGATGGATTCAAGAAGAACATAGAAGCATCAATCAAAGCATTGGAAAATCAAGTGGGCCAACTAGAAACAGAGATGGCAAAACAAAAGAATGGCCACTTTACAACAAACACTCAGACAAATCTAAAGGAGCACTGCAATTTGATTGCTACTGATGGAAACATTACAGAAGAAAGTGATGTAGAATAAAGCATCACATTTGAAGAGCAAGTGCCCAAAGAAGAGATTGCCAAGGAGAATGTTCAATTAGAAGAGAAGCCAGAAGATATTTTGCAAAGAGAAGAAGGAGAACCAGAAGAGGTCTACACCACAGGAAAATCACTTGACCCAGGTAAGTTCACTGTACCTCTTTCTATAGGTAATCAACCAGCTACTTATGCTTTATTGGATCTTGGGGCGAGCATCACTTGATGTCGCTATCGTATTTTAACAAGATGGGAATTTTGAAGGTCAAGCCTGCCAACGTGAAGTTACAACTTGCAAATAAGTCCACTTAAAGCCCATATGGGAAGATTGAAGATTTACCAATTAAAGTGGACGAGTTTTGTATATTTTGTTGACTCTTACATTGTAGAGACAGAAGAGGAGGATACTGATGTCCCCTTAATTTTGGGAAGACCCTTCATGAAAGCTGCCAAGGCAATAGTGGATGTTGATCGGGAAAATATCAATTAAGCTCTAAAGATGAGAGCATTGTGTTTCACATTGACAGAGGAATCCCCAAATTGCAGAAAACTCCAGAAATATTTAAAATGGATCCTACTGATGGGATCTATAAATTTAAATCTAAATTGTGAAGTCTATAAATCTGTTTGAGTATTCAAATCTGATTAAGACTTAGCATCCTGGAGTTTTAATGATTAACAAATAAGATCATATAAGCATGTTCTACTGAGAAAGGTATTGTGTTGTTGATTGTGTTTCGGGAAGGAATAATTAAGAAGATCAGAAGAAGTAGAAGAAAAGAAGAAGATCATAAGAAGAAGATCAGAAGGAAGAAGAAGAAGAAGAAGAAGAAGAAAGAAGAAGAAGAAGAAGAAGAAGAAGAAGAAGAAGAAGAAGAAGAAGAAGAAGAAGAAGAAGAAGAAGAAAAGAAGATCAGAAGAATAAGACCAGAACATATCAACTCAGAAAAAGACCAGCAGAACAAATCAGAAGAACATATCAAAAGAAGACCAGAAGAAAACCAGAAGAACATATCAGAAGAAGACCAGAAGAACAAATCAGAAGAACATATAAGAAGAAGATCAGAAGCAGATGTGAAGAAGATTAAACCAGAAGACGACCAGAACAAATCAAAAGAAGATTAAAGAAAGAATCAGAAGATAAAGCAACAAAGATTCAGAAGAAATAAGCGAAGCAAAAATCTTTCTATCATCTGTAGTATTGGAGACAAAAGAACATAGTCTGAAGAATTTTCTTTCGAGCTGAAGTCAAACCAAAGAAAGCTGAAGACATCAGAACCAAAGAAAAGACATTACGAAGAATAGTCAAGCGTGAAAAACACTCTATCCAAGAGTGCACTTCATTTCAGTATAAGAGTTAGGCATGCTTTTCTGCCTCGATCAAATGACTTGCACAAATAAGGAAATTCTGCAAAAGCTGCTGCACCTACAATAAAAGAAAATCTGCGCACGCAGAAAGACTGTACCCATTGCTGCTCAAAAGCGAATCAGATGTCTGAACCAAAAAATAACAAAAAAGATGGTTGAGCAAAAATATTTAATTCAACATCTTTAATCATCTGTGAATCAGAAGGAACAGAAGCTACAAAGCAAGACAAAGCCTGTATCATCTGAAGAGGAGAAGCAACTCCTAACAGAGAAACTTGCTGAATGAATTTCAAATGAAAAAGCAAGAAGAGGATATGTCAAAGAAGAAGAAATCCAATGAGAAAATGGTTGAAGATGAAAGCTTATAAATCATCTGAAAGATATACAAAGCTTATATCATTTGAACAGATTATGGCATTTAAAGACTCTCTCTACTTATCATTTAATCAAGTCAAATATGAGAAGTCTCGATCAAAGCAAATGACAGAAGTTCAATTGGATAAAGATATTATTCAAATATTAGCAGTGAACTCTGATCAAGGAAGAAAGGTGAAAGCAACAGACTGTCAGAAGCTGAACAGAAAGGAAGCTTGCACATTTCGGGATAAAAGACAACCTCAACGGATACATCCTCACGATCACAGAAAAACCAGAGGACCAAGCAGAAGAAGAGGGAAAGAAAAGAAGACATCCATCCAATTAAGGAAATTCTCTTAAGGTTAAAAGAGCTTATCTGCAGTGTGTCAGAACCAAAGTCTTCTGCACACCTATTTGCTTAAGAAGAAGCAACCGTTTAGAGAAGCTATTTCACAACGGCTATCTAAGCCAGAATCACTTCCTCTCTAACGGTAACTAATACATCTTCAACGACTATTTTTCATCAGAACATATAAATAGCCTTCAGGAAGATTTTGAAGATGTTGACCAACTCATGGAACAACCAAGTTGAACTGCTGTTGATCAACTCTGGATTAACCAGTTGGCCTGGTGTTGACCATTATTTGGTTCAACCGGTTGGTGATAGAAATGTTGATATCTCAATGCTAGAAGGCATAAAGACCAACCAACTGTGGACTCAAAAGTCCATCAGAAATATGGCTGAAGCACAATTGCAGATCTTGCTGAGCCAATGTAGTTGAGGGAGAATGTACCTCACTTAGAAGATGAGATTGTACTCAATTCATATTCTTGTATCTCTGTCTTACCCTTGTACTTAGGTTGTAATTGTTTGTATCCTGAGTTAGACTCAGTAACCTCTTTGTACAAGAAGAATCTAAGTTTAAGTGTCTAACGAACTTAAACTTAAGATTGAGCTGTAAACACTTTATGTGTCTTAGAGCCTGGAGAGGCTTGGAGGAATAAAGAATACTCTCTGAGATCCTGGAGAGGCTTGGTGGAACAAAGAATACTCAATGATAGCCTGGAGAGGCTTGGTGTACTTAGTTTGTGCCTGTAGAGGCCTTGTGTACTCAATGTGTGCCTGGACAGGCCTTGTGTACTCAGTGTGTGCCTGGAGAGGCCTTGTGTAGTCAGTGTGTGCCTGGAGAGGCCTTGTGTACTCAGTGATAGCCTGGAGAGGCTTGGTGTACTCAGTTTGTGCCTGGAGAGGCCTTGTGTACTAAGTGTGTGCCTGGAGAGGCCTTGTGTACTCAGTGTGTGCCTGGAGAGGCCTTGTGTACTCAGTGTGTGCCTAGAGAGGCCTTGTGTACTCAGTCTGTTCCTGGAGAGGCCTTGTGTACTCAGTGATAGCCTGGAGAGGCTTGGTGTACTCAGTTTGTGCCTGGAGAGGCCTTGTGTACTCAGTTTAAGCCTGGAGAGGCTTGTATAAAAGAATACTGCATGAGTTGCCTGGAGAGGCAGTTGAGAACGAAAGAATGCTTGAGCTTGAAGAGGCTGTAGAAAGAATACTTGTATCTGTGCTGCAGATAGTGAAATAATCCAGTGGTGGTTTGCCCTGGGACTGCATGTAGCTCACTGGTTGGTGGGTGAACCAAGATAAATCTCTTGCCTAAGTCTTCTTTCCCTTAAACTTCTTTTACTTTCTGTATTTATATTTCTGAAGGGGTTTGAACAGTATTTTTCATAATAAACTTAACTCAACAATTTCAATAAAACAAGTTTTTCTAAGACAATTAATCATTCAGTTAATTTCATATCATTTTAAGTAACACTGAGAATGTACTTTGAAGAACTTCTGGAATAACTCCTTGAATGGGATTTGACAAAGTCTCAGTTCAAAAGTTAGATGTATACTTCAGACGATAGTCAATCATCTGAGGTAGCCCAGAAACAGTTCTGAAAATATTCTCTGTGATATCTTTCAGGGGGTATCTTGAGGTAAATCTGAATGACTAAGATTAATTAATTAAGAGTCCATTTTAGTCAATGTTCCGATCAATCTTTCTTAGTCAAAATTCGTCCTTCTCATCTTCCGCATATTTCATTTTAACTCTGTTTTTAAGTCTCCTTTTAATGTGTCATAATGTCTTTATAATTTTAGTTCAAGATTTCCAAAATGATCAAAATGTATAAAACACTATTCAACCGCCCTTCTAGTGTTGCCTGTGGAACTAACATAAATCTCAGCTGCCAAAGGTAAGAAAGAAAGAAGGTCCCCCAGATATTGTGGAGCAAAAGAAGAAAAAGGTTTCTGGATTTCTGAGGAAACCAAGAATGAGAGTAAAGCAGCCAGGGTCAATCATGGAGTTCAGATTTAAAAAGAGAAAAAGAGCAGCATCAGAGGAAGAAATGAGTGAAGACAGTGATGATGAGAAACTAAGAAATTGGCATGGAGGATGGGAACTAAAAGGAAGAACTGGAACATAGTCAACCATCATCCTCCAATTGAGGCCACCATAAGTTTCTAAGTGACCAGGCGTCGAGCTATCAGACGTTAAACAAGCGCTTCCTGGGAGGCAACCCAACAATTTTTTTTTGTTTTAATTTTTCTTTGGTTTTTGTTTTTGATTTTTGTTTTGTTTAGAGTCAATGCCTGTGTATAATAAGAAATTGTTAGGAATTGGATAGATTTTAATAAGAATAGGATGAGAAACAGTTAAAATTAGGAAGAAGTAGAAAAAGAACTAAAAAAATACAATTTTGTTCTCTTCGCTTCATCTTGCGCTGAGCGCAAATGAAGCGCAGAAATAACAATTTGTTTCTTTTTTGCATGCTTCAAATTGCGTTGAGCGCAAGTGAAGCGGAAAAACAACAATTTGTTTCTGTTTTTCACGCTTCAACCTACGCTAAGTGTAGGTGAAGCGCAGCGGGTCGCTTCAAATTCTATAAAGCACGCGTTGCACTTTCGCTGAGCGAAAGTGCAGCGCAAACGCGCGCTGCAGCTTAAATTCGAAATTTGAAGCGGGGAGGTTCATTTTCAAACCTCCCCAACTTCCTAAAGCTCATTTTCTCTGAAGTTTCATCCTTTCCCTTGACCTTTTCACTTCCATATCCACTTCTTTTCAGTTTCTGAGGCTACGCCAGGTATGTTTTTATAGTTTTAGTTAGTTTACACCGATTAAAATTTTCAGTTATTTGAGCAAAACCTTAGGATAGGAAACTTTGTCAGTAGAGTCTTTGTTTAGCATGTTTGCTATTGTGGTATGCTTATTGGTATCTTTTGATATGTTTAGGGGGTAGTTTTTGAAGTGCTCAATGAATTTTTGCAAGTTGTTCTGTTTGGTGCATGTATATTTAATTTGTCCCATATTTTTGCATGACCATGCATGAATGACTGTGCCTTATTGCATGTTGCTGATAACATGATTTTTAGCCTAATTTTTGTTACCATTTTTTATGCCCTGTTTAAAAATTAATTAGGACTGGTTTAATTGATCACTTTAGCATGCTCTTAATAAATTAATTAATTGGCATTTGGTAACTTAAAAATCAGGATTATGTAAACAAGTGCTTGATTGGATGATTGCTCTGATTTTTGAATTAAATTGGCCACTTATTTCATTAATTATGAGTAATCTTTTATGTGCTTAAAAATGATCTTGGTTTGATTCTGGTTTGCAGATGGCTCGCACAAAGGTAGTTAAGGGAACTGACACCTCTAGCAGAGGCAAGGGGGTGCCAAGAGAGATAGAGGGGCACCACCTCCAGAGTTTGATGCCTCCAGATTCAAAGACCTCAAGGCTTTTGAGGCTTACAGTTCACTGATGAAATGTAACTTTATTAAGGAGAGGCCAGTTGCTCTACAGCCTGGCGAGTTTGATATATTTTTGGATGAGATCATCCGGAGGACATGGAGACAGGTTGCTGAGCCAGCCAGATATTTTGACCCGGAGATCGTCAGAGAGTTCTACGCCAATGCCATTGGAGACCATGGCATTGACGCTAGACGTCAGTCATATGTTAGGGGGCGGGTTGTTTCATGTGGTTACGATGTGATCAATGCATTGATTGGACACCCATTTCCTGAGGATCGGGGTATGATGGCCTGTCAGTATCACGCACTGATGTGTGAGGTGGGCATTCTTGGCAATTACCCACTAGACACCAGGACTGCAGAGTACATATGTCTGCAGGGGCGGACCTTCGAGAGGAGCGCCTACAGAGAGGCTGCCAGGATTTACAGGAAGGACATGAAGGATGTCGCGAGGATGTGGACCGTATTGGTGTTAGCCAACATCCACCCCACAGGTCATGTATCAGATGTCATCATGCCTGTTGCACATCTACTCTACAGCATCCTGGCTGGGCTGGATGTTGATATAGCCAAGGTGATATCTCATAAGATATCAGATTTTGTTTCCTCCGTAGGACGACGGAGCCCCCAGTCCAGGATCAGCTTAGGCTTCCCATCACTTATCACTTATCTCTGTGAATCTAGGGGTGTTTAGGTGTTCCGCTCAGTACACATCTTGAACCCCATGCACAGAGGGTATATAGAAGCCAACTGCATCCCGGAGGAGGATGAGGAGGAGGATGATGAGCATCAGCAACAGCAGCCATATGCACCACCACCACCACCAGCAGATATGCAACCTCCAGTCTGGGCTCAGCAGATCCTTGCCTAGAACACCCATATGATGCCTCAGATGTCCACCCTCCACCGAGCAACAATACATTTTCAGGACATGCATTATCGGGATCACTCGGACCCGTACCCAGGCATGCAACTGATGGGTTTCTGGCAAGCAAACCACAAATCCAGTAGTATAATAGTAAGTAAGATATCGTCTACACATGGAACGACAATTTATGTAAACTGAAATCGTATTTATCAAGGGAAATAACGGTTTAGAGTGAATATGGTTGCAAAAGTGTAAATAGCAGGAAAGATCAATGGGAATTAGAAAGGTAGAGTTAGAGATACTTTACTTGGATTAGGATTGAACTTCATCTCATCGCACCCTTCATGTATGTAAAGACTATCTATTATTTTAGGTTTACTCTATAATACTGTAGACAAACCCTATTGCTAAGACCCCGAGTTACCAGCGGCCTCACACACTCAAAGGTAAACTATGCGGGCTCTCCCAAGCGACAGACTTACCCTCGGCTTATTTCGCTCTATTTTGTTCAGTTTGTAAAGACTTAATTGAAATACGCAGCCTACCAAATGAATGTATACCTTCGCTAGAATACTGTCACTACCCATCGCTCATTAGATATACCCATCTCTCGCTTCCTGGATTCACAATCAATTAAGTCTTTGCTATCGGAATACCAAGCCCTAATGGTCGGATGCCCCTTCAATTAGAGTACTCACACTACCCCTCAATCATTAGCAAAACACCCCTTTTCGGTCAAAGTGGTAACCGAGTCCTCTTATTCAATCAGAGAGTGAGTTTCTTCAGAATCCGCTCCCCCACTCTCGCTCCTAGCCAAAACTGACCCAGTTAAGACTAGCCTATAACTCCAGGCGTAAACCGCGGGAATTAGGAATAAACACGAAATAAGATTACCAATATTATAGACAGAGAGCTCAGAAATAATAAAATAGAATTTACATACACTTGGGGATAGAATTGATTACATTCAATCCTACTGGAGAGTTAACTACTTGAGGTAGTCATACACACCACCGAAGATACTGTCACCATCTTCAATCCTTGTGAAGCACTCCTCCTCTCCTAATCTAAACTTAGTTACAGTACATAATCACTAGACAAGATTATAATACTATACTCCACACTGTCTAACTCGCTCTCCTTGGACTGACGCAAGGGGTTCCTATTTATAGATTAGGAAAGACAAAGAAAATTTGGGAAGAGATCCTCTTAAAAATGACAACTGGGAAGCAATCTGCGTGTTCTGCGCTTCAAGCTGCGCTACAGCGTAGGCTGTAGCGCAGGTTCCAGAGAGTTGCGCTTCACCTGCGCTATAGCACGGGGTGAAGCGCAACTAGCGTCCTGCAGCTTCAACTTTCCTCTTTTAATTGTTGATCTCTCCACGAGACTGGTTTTCGCGCGTTTGTCCTTCCTTGTTTCCCTTTATTTTCTGATATATTTGTATTTATTGTGCAATCCTTGTTTATTTGGGAAGCTTGTCTGCAATATCTTTGATTGATTGGCTCTGATCTCCTCATTAATGATTCAAATCTGCTTCAAATCTTTAATTAATTATCTTCAATCAATCTACAATCTTGCATAAATCCTCCTCATTTAATGCCATTTAATCTCTGAATTAAATCTTTGCAAGAATCCTGCAAAAATCAGCAATAAATCTATTAAAATAGCATCAAATTCAAAACTAGGATTAATAAATACAAATTATTAAATGTTAAATAAAAAGGTATAAAAATGGGGTAAAATTATCATTTTGTTCTTGATAAGTGAAATAAAATATATACTAATTTATCAACTATTTTTCACTTATCAAATTCCCCCCAACTTAAATTCTTGCTTGTCCTCAAGCAAGAGACCTCTTTGCAATCACAATCAATTCTATTCCCTAGTGTATTTTCACAAAAACAAAACTAATTCAAGGTAATCATCCCTCAACTCCTTCCAAAGCAGAAGTCACTTCCCAACCATAAGAAAAAATCAGAATCAAGAGATATTACCAATCAGCAGTCAAGATAGGAATACAAACATCAATTAAACTTTCTCAATAATAGCAATTAAAACAGTAAGTGATAAACCAAGGAAATCTCTCATTCTCACGGGTAAGTGTTTCCCTCAATCATTTTCACCCACTGTTGAACAACTAGAATTGATAGTCGTTTCCAAGGTCTGAACCTGCAAGCAGTTAGTATGGATCAAAAGGTCTTTCTTTAGGTTGTAATGAGACTGGGTTATCAAGAAATCATGGTTTTTCTGGATATTCAAGGAACACTTTGAATAGAGAGCATCTTGTGGTTGTGCTATGGAACTTCTCTCAATTCACTTGATGATTCTTGAATGGTCACCCTTTTTCAGCTTTGGTCTCTTTTTTGAAGAATTTTCTCCCCCTAACTTATTTATTTTCCACATTTTGTGCAGGATTTTTTTTTCTTTTTTTTTGGTATACATAACATAAAGAACTTATTTTTGGTGGGGGAGAATCTTTCCTTTGTGATTCCTTGTGCCTTCTCTTGGATTCCTTGTGACCAACCTCTTTGTCAATTGCTTGTCCCATTTTGTTGTAGTGCACCTTGCTCTCTATCCCAAGTGTTAAGGGACATGGTATGATCATTGATCATTGATAATGGCTGGGGTGCATCAAAAGAAATATTAAAGGCTCAAATGGGCAATCAATAATTGGAAATATTAATGCATGGTTGGCTATTTGGCACTAAGCAGAATATTAGAATCACAAAATTGTGCCTTTGCCACTTCCATACCTTCTACAAGCAAGACAAGTTTTAGAAACTCAAGCAATAACAATTGACAAGCAGCGGTGAAAAGCTCTCAATATAAGTGTTTAAGTGTTTAGGGCTCCCAGCTCACCGGTTGGGCTAAAATTTCCTTGCTAAAGCACTTAATGGATTTAATTAACTACCATGATAGGTTCTCTTGAGAAGTACCCTACTCCTAACTGATTATGGAATTAATCACAAGACCCTATCATCTTTCCTAATCTGGTTAGTTAAACTAATTTACAGAGAATTGGAAAAAATTACCTTGATTCCTAATTTCCTAAGGTCTTAAAAATTTTAAAAATTCTAAAAATTTTAAAACAAAAAATCCTAATTAATAAAAAAAATAGTAGAAAATAAAATAAAAAACTAAAAGAAAGAAAACACCAGTATCAATCTTCATCCTCTGTATCCTGTAAGTCCTTGTCCTGCTGCTGCTCCTTCCCCTTCCTGGGAAAATAGGTCTGTCCTCAGGCCACTGCAAGAATATCTGGACTCTTCAAGCAGCAAGCTTGGGTAGGGGTCTAGTTCTTCTGATTGGTTTGAGGTCAACTACTCTTTATACTTTGCAGCAGCCTGTGCAATTCATGAAGAACATGGAAGCCTGCCAATAACATGCATAAATAATTATTCTCTTCACAACAAAATTTCACTGCACTTGGTAATGCTTTCCTAAAAACAGAACATACTCAATTGTTTTGCAAGCATTCAATCAATCCATGGAAAGTGAAAGTTTAATTTTTTTTGAAAGAAACAGAGCATAACACTTTCAACTTTAATAACTCACAAAAAAAAGAGCATTTCAATTCAGCAAATTGATCTTCATGTTCCACACAGCCAAGACCACATTCAAGATAGCACTAATCAATAAAATTCACAATCCTAAGGTTGCTGCCCTAAAGTGCAAATAGAGGAAATGAATATTTCTATTGGTAAAAATTGAAAGTTTCAAAATTGATGGAAGTTTGTGAGTGGAAAGAGTGAAAAGAAGAGCTTGGGAAGTAGTACATGAGAAAATAAAAGATTTTTAAAATTTCGTATCCTGCGCTTCACCCTGCGCTACAGCGCCACTGAAGCGCAGAATACAGTGACTAAAATTGCATTTCTGCGCTTTACCTGCGCTATAGCGCAGGTTGAAGCGCAGAAAACAGAATGTAATTTTTCAATTTTCAGTCACGTTTTCTGCTACTTCCTATTTTTTAAAATTTTATTTTCCACAAACTTATTCCAATCAATTTTGAAAATTTCCTAAATCCTAAAAAAAATTGAAAAATCCTAATTAACAGACAATAAAATAAAACAAAACACAAATTAATTAAAATCTTTAAAAATCTCTGGGTTGCCTCCCAGAAAGCGCTTGTTTAACGTCTGATAGCTCGACGCCTGTTTTCTCAATCCTTTGATGGTGGCCTCAAGTGGAGGATCATGTTTGGCTCCATTCCAGTTCTTCCTTTGAGCTCCCATCCTCCATGCCAATTCTTGATTTTTCCATCACTGTCACTATCTTCCTCAGTATCAGATGTTGATCCCTTTCTTTTCTTAAATTGGAATTTCCATATTGACTCTGGATGATTTTCTCTCATTCTAGGCTTCCTCAAAAATTCGGAGCCTGACAGTTTTGCTTGAGTTTTGGAAATAGCATCAGTTTGTTGTAATTTGGGGATACCTCTGTCAATATGAAACACAAGACTTTCATCTTTTGAGCTCAGTTTATATTTTCCCTGATCAACATCAATGATCATCTTGGCAGCTTTCATGAAAGGTCTTCCTAAAATTAGGGGGACATCAGTATCCTCCTCCTCTGTCTCTGCAATGTAGAAGTCTACAACATATGCAAATTTATCCACTTTGATTTGAATATCTTCTATTAACCCATAAGGGCATTGAGCAGATTTATCTGCAAGAAGCAACTTCACCATTGTAGGCTTGACCTTCACATTACTCAACTTGTTAAAATACGATAGCGACATCAAATTGATGTTCGCTCCAAGATCCAATAAAGCTTGAGTAGGAGGTAGATTACTAATAGAGATAGGTATAATAAACTTACCTGGGTCAAATGACTTACTTGTGATATAGACCTTTTCTTCATGACATTCTTCTTCTTGTGCTGCTTTTTCTTCATCTTGTTGAACAATCTCCTTGGATGTGTCATCCTGGGGCGGTTGTTCTTCATGGATGATTGCATTACATCTTGCTTCCAATTCTACGGTCTCCTCAGGGATCTTTCTCTTCTTGGTCAAGATATCTTTCATAAATTTAGAATAAAGCGGCATTTGCTTCATGGCTTCCAATAAAGGAATCTTGATCTCCAACTTCTTCATAGCATCAAGAAAATTGAAAAATTCCCTATCTTGACTCTTTTTGGTGGGAATCTTAGGGTAAGGTAGCTCTCGGTGATAAAGCTGTGGTGAAGGTTCTTTTTCTTTATTTCTTGATTTAACCTGGTGCTTTGGTTCATCTCTCTCTTTGTCAACCTCTTGTTCCTTTCTTTCTAGGACCTCCTTTTCTGTTGTCAAGTTGTCATCAATACCTTTTCCTATTTCCTTGCCGCTTCTAGTGGATATTGACTTGCAGAACTCTTGTTGTTCATTGAACTCCCTTCCGATCTTCTCCACTTGCTTTGCTAGATGCATGAATGTTTCTTGCATTGCTTTCTGATTGGTTGTCATATCTTGTGTGAGCCTGTTGAGCTTTTCTTCAATCCTGGAGTGAATATCAGGCATTGTGGTGCTACTCCCTTGGTTCTTATTTTGGTCATGACTCCTTTTGCTGTCTAAGAAACAAACTTGTTCCATCCGGAATTCAGGGTAAGCACAATGCCCATTGGGATGATTTTCTTTACAAAAGTCTCATACCAAACTTGAAGTCACTTCAGCGGTAGCTTGCGTCACTTGCTGTTGTTGGAGGATCATTTGCACTTGTTTGCTTAACTTCTCATTTGTTGCTCGAGGAATTTGACATTATCTTGAAGAAGTTCTTCTATTTGAATGTCCTATCCCCAACATGGATCCTGTTGACTGCGCAGAGCACAGTTGTTAATGACTGTAAGTGCCTTTTCTATGTTCACTGATAGAATTGTTCCTCCTGCTGCAGCATCTATGAAGGATTTGTACTTTGGCTTGAGTCCATTTCAAAAAGTGTTGATTTGTATAGCATCATCAAAGCCATGATTAGGGCACTTATGCAACAAGGATTTGTACCTCTCCCAGGCTTCATATAAGGGTTCGTTTGCTTCTTGCTTGAATGAGGAGATGTCGGTTTGGGCTTGAAAGTAATGTGGTAGGGGAAAGAATTTTCCCAAGAACTTCTCTTCTACCATGTTCCAATTATTCAGACCTTGACTAGGTTGTGACTTCAACCACTCCTTAGCTTTCCCTGTAATAGAAAAGGAAAATAAACGTGAGCAACCTCTTTGTCTTTTTCCTCGAAACCCATAGTTTTAACTAAAGCAAAAAATGTAGCCAGGTGGTCATTTGGATCTTCGTGTTCTAATCCTGCAAACTGATGAGCTTGAACACGCTGGATATGTGATGCTTTTATTTCCAAGGAATTTGGGTAAGTTGGGAGGACAATACGTAGCCCTTGATGCCTCATATAGTCCCCTAAGACTCTTTTTGGTTGAGTGTCCTCCATATTTTTCATTTACTTCACTTGGGGTGGTTGAACAGAGAGTGTTGAGCTATTTGAAATTGTCTCCTTGAGCTCTGCCCTTGTTTCTGTTACCTGTCTTCTCAAGAGAAATAATCAAGGAACTTAAACAAAGAGAAGAACAATTTTTTTATTATTTTTTTATTTAATTAATAATTTTTTTTATAATAATAAATATAAATATAATATTTTTTTTCAAAATAATAAATAATAATAATAATAATTATTTTTTTTTAAAAAAAGAAAATAATTAAAATAGAATAATTAAAAATAACTTATCCTTTGTCTTCTTTCCTTGTTTCTACTTTTGTTCTTCCTTGATGTCCTTCCTATTTCTGCTTCAGTTGATTGGGGGACACCTGGCCTCTCAAAAATATAAACAAGAAACTAAATTATGGAGAGTCTTGAATTTGTCTCCTTACCCCCTTTTCTCTCTATTTGGCCACTTCTCTCAATTGCTCTTGAAATACCTGTCTTTCACAAGAACATTATTCAAGAAACTCAAACAAATGTTAGCTTAGGAAAAATGAACAAATTTTTTTTTTAAAAAAAAAAAACGAAAATATTATTTATTATTATTATATATATATTTTATAAAAAAGAAAATAAATAAAATAATAAAGTATAATAATTAAAAGTACAACTTTCCTAAATAATAAAGTTTCCTAAAATAAGAAGAAGAATAAATAAAAAAAATCCTAATATAGATATCCTTGAAATAATAAGAATAATAAAGAGAAATCCTAGTAAAAATAAATAAACAAAAATCCTAAGATAATTAAAGAAACTTGATAAATAGACCTCCAAGATCTACACAAATTAGAACCGTTCCCCGGCAACGGCGCCAAAAATACTTGATGGGTTTCTGGCAAGCGAACCACAAATCCAGCAGTATAATAGTAAGAAAGATATCGTCTCCACAGGGAACGACAATTTATGTAAACCGAAATCGTATTTATCAAGGGAAATAACGGTTTAGAGTGAATATGGTTGCAAAAGTGTAAATAGCAGGAAAGATCAATGAGAATTAGAAAGGTAGAGTTAGAGATGCTTTACTTGGATTAGGATTGAACTTCATCTCATCGCACCCTTCATGTATGTAAAGACTATCTATTATTTTAGGTTTACTCTATAATACTGTAGACAAACTCTATTGCTAAGACCCCGCGTTACCAGCGGCCTCACACACTCAAAGGTAAACTATGCGGGCTCTCCCAAGCGACAGACTTACCCTCGGCTTATTTCGCTCTATTTTGTTCAGTTTGTAAAGACTTAATTGAAATACGCGACCCACCAAATGAATGTATACCTTCGCTAGAATACTGTCACTACCCATCGCTCATTAGATATACCCATCTCTCGCTTCCTGGATTCACAATCAATTAACTCTTTGCTATCGGAATACCAAGCCCTAATGGTCGGATGCCCCTTCAATTAGAGTACTCACACTACCCCTCAATCATTAGCAAAACACCCCTTTTCGGTCAAAGTGGTAACCGAGTCCTCTTATTTAATCAGAGAGTGAGTTTCTTCAGAATCCGCTCCCCCACTCTCGCTCCTAGCCAGAACTGACCCAGTTAAGACTAGCCTATAACTCTAGGCGTAAACCGCGGGAATTAGGAATAAACACGGAATAAGATTACCAATATTATAGACAGAGAGCTCAGAAATAATAAAAAGGAATTTACATACACTTGTGGATAGAATCGATTACATTCAATCCTACTGGAGAGTTAACTACTTGAGGTAGTCATACACACCACCGAAGATGCTGTCACCATCTTCAATCCTTGTGAATCACTCCTCCTCTCCTAATCTAAACTTAGTTACAGTACATAATCACTAGACGAGATTATAATACTATACTCCACACTGTCTAACTCGCTCTCCTTGGACTGGCGCAAGAGGTTCCTATTTATAGATTAGGAAAGATAAAGCAAATTTGGGAAGAGATCCTCTTAAAAACGGCAACTGGGAAGCAATCTGCGTGTTCTGCGCTTCAAGCTGCGCTACAGCGCAGGCTGTAGCGCAGGTTCCAGAGAGTTGCGCTTCACTGCGCTATAGCGCGGGGTGAAGCGCATCTAGCGTCCTGCAGCTTCAACTTTCCTCTTTTAATTGTTGATCTCTCCCCGAGACTGGTTTTCGCGCGTTTGTCCTTCCTTGTTTCCCTTTATTTTCTGATGTATTTGTATTTATTGTGCAATCCTTGTTTATTTGGGAAGCTTGTCTGCAATATCTTTGATTGATTAGCTCTGATCTCCTCATTAATGATTCAAATCTGCTTCAAATCTTTAATTAATTATCTTCAATCAATCTACAATCTTGCATAAATCCTCCTCATTTAATGTCATTTAATCTCTGAATTAAATCTTTGCAAGAATCCTGCAAAAATCAGCAATAAATCTATTAAAATAACATCAAATTCTAAACTAGGATTAATAAATACAAATTATTAAATATTAAATAAAAAGGGATAAAAATGGGGTAAAATTTTCATTTTGTCCTTGATAAGTGAAATAAAATATATACTAATTTATCAACTATTTTTCACTTATCAACACCCTGATCAGTTTAGAGCATATTTACAATGGCCTGGGGACATGCCTATTCTTCCAGGGGAGGGTGGAGCAGCTGGAGATGGAGCAGCTGACATTGATGAGGAGGACTGATTTTTTTTTGGGTTCTTTTCTTTCTTTTCCTTTTCCTCTTCATTTTTCTTTTATTTTCTTTTGATTATTCCGGATATGTATTGTATATATATACTCCACTGATACATCATTATGTTATGCAATGCATTTTCAACATTTTCTTTATTTTTCTTTTTATTTTAGGATTTTTTTTAAAAAAAATAGGATTTTAGGAATTAGGATTTAAAAGGAAAATTTTTCAAAATTCTCTGAAATTATGCAGTTTAACTAACCAGATTATGAAAGAAGAAAAGGGTTTTGTGATTAATTCCATAAACAGTTAGGATTAGGATATTTCTCACGAGAACCTATCAGGATAGTTAATTAAAACCAGTAAGTGCTTTATAAAGGAATTTAGCTAAAAAGCCGGTGAGTTGTGAATCCAAACACTTAAATTGAGAGTTTTCACCGTTGCTTGTCAATTGTTATTGATTGAGTTTTTGGATTTTACTCTGTTCATGGAAAATGTGGAAGTGATAAAGGCAATTTTTGTTTTTACATGATTTTCTCAGTGCCAAAAATCCAACCCTTGATTAAATTTTTCCAAATTTTTGGTAACCCATTTGAGCTTTAATGTTTCTTCTTATGCACCCTGCCATAATTGATATCTATATCCTGTCCCCGACACACCTGGGATAGAGAGCAAGGTGCAACTTGATACAGTGGGAAGAAAATGTTGGTAATTTGAAAGTCAAAAAGTAGAAAGAGCAAGCACAAGAAAGCAAAAGAGGATCACCCCCCTCAAAAATCAAAAAGAAAAAATACATGAATTGAATAAGTTGGGGGGAGTGCATCCTCAAATAAAGAAAGAGGCCAGCTGAATGAAAAATCAAGAATGAGATGGAGAATGGAGAGAAGTTCCAAATTCAAGAAAAATCAAAAGATGCTCTCTATTCTAAGTGTTCTCTTGCTTATCCAGAAAACCATGATTTCTTGATAGCCCAGCCTCATTACAACAAAGGAAAGACCTTTTGATCCATATTGACCATGTGCATGTTTAAAATCTAGAAACGACTATCAATTCTAGTTGTTCAACTGTGGTGGAAAAATTGAGGGAAACACTTACGCGTGAGCAGGAGAGAATTCCTTGATTTATCATTTATTGCTTTAGTTGCTATTTCTGAGAAAGTTTGACTGAATTGTTGTATCTTATTCTGATTGAGCATGGGTAAAATCTCTTAATTCTGATTTTTTCTAATATTTGGAAAGTGACTTCTGCCTAATAAAGAGATGATGAAAATTTGTCCTTATTTTTTAGAATTGTACAGGGGGTTGAATTAATTTCTGATTGCAAAGAGGTCTCTTACTTGAGGACAAACAAGAAGTTAAGTTGGGGGGTATTTGATAAGTGCAAATTATATGATATATTCTTGTATTTTTACTGCACTTAACAAGGTTAAAAGAGTAATTTATGCCTCAAAATAATCCCTTTTTAGTAATAATTGTGTTTATTTGATTTAAATTTGAATTTGATGCTATTTTAATACAAAATCTGTTAATTTTTTAGATTTATGAGAAAGATTTGAATGAGAAAAGAAGATAGCATCATTTAAGGATAGGATCTGCAGATTTGAAGTTTAAATGAGAACAAATAAAGATAAGATTAGCTGCCATTTAAACAAGGATTCCGCGGATAACTTCCCAATTTAAATTCAAAGACAAGATACATATAGAATCAGATCAAAAAGAGGGAAACAAGGAAAGCCAAGCAAACAAGGATAAGATCAGGAAGAGATCAAGTTAAAAAAAGAGAGAATCAAGGAAAGCTGGAACGAGAAATACGCTTCACCCGCATGGATTATCTTCGAGTGGTTTACTACAGGTAACTCGGGGTAAAACAATATAGTTTGGCTAGGATATTATAGAAATATATTCATAAATAATATTGGGGTTCACATGCATAAGGGGTGCAATGATACGAACTTCAATCCTGATCCAAGCAATGTCATCTTACCTTATCTCAATTATCTCTTTACTTTATGCAAATTTACTTTTTGCGCAACAAATCCTCAAAATACTATTTCTTACTTGATAGCCTGATCACTAGTAAATACGAAGCGAACTGTTCCCTGTGGATACGATAAACTCATACTTACTATTATACTGCTGAAATTTTGGTACGCTTTCCAGAACTTTATCACACAACTTGGGCTTTTAAAATTTTTCTCTTATTTCTCAGCGATAGCAGCAACAACTCTCTAAGCTTCAGGAGACTTCTGGTATTTATAGGTTTTACTTCAGTTTGAAGAATGTCGTAGAGAGGTTTGTTGTGAGATAGCATTAAATGCGTTTAATCTCGTTTAGACACAGTCACAGTCACCGTACTAGGTTGCGACACTGTTCTGACTGCTGCGACTGCTGTAGAGCGGCATTTCTCCTTTTGTGCTTTTATTTTTCATTACAACAAAAAAGTTACCTTTTGTCTTGCTTTTCTTATGTACTGAGGTTGTATGTAGTTCTGGTACTGGCTTTGAATTTCCACGTCATATGCCCTTCTACTTCAGACAGACTTCGTCTTCATATGTGAACCATCGTCTGAACCAGTTTCACTTTAGACGGATCCTTAACTTCAGAACTTGACCAACTTCAGATCTTAGCTTTGACTTAAAAAAAAACTTTCTTCTGAAGGTCTCTGAAATAACATAACTTTAAGAATAGTTATTAAGCATAAAGTTCTGAGTTTAATTAAATTTATAATCATCAAAACTAAGTGTTGTGGTGTCTTAGACTTTAATATCTTGAGACTCAACACAATACACGTACACACATGAGTGCAAAATAAAGAGATGTAGGGAAGGGACTAGTCATCTTATAGCGACAATAATATGCTACTTTAAGTTGTGAGAGCACACTACTTAGTTTAACTAATAAGCAACCCACTAGGTTCAAATCTCAGTGTTTCTATTGTAATGAAAAAAAAGTATCTAAGAAGACCTTTTCTATCATATTATATTTAACATCCATTTCATCCATGCCCCGAAGTCCAAACCACCACATATATACCTATGAAATCTTATATATACAAAATTGATGCAGTTGTAACAAGCTTGGAATTATCAAGAATCTTATATTTAAGAGGTTTAGAATACTCAAGGATGATAAGCTGACCAAATGTTCATTTCCATCAAAGTCACGATGACAACATGTTGAATTCCATTTTCTTTTTCATGCAATTAAGAAATGTTGAATATTGGTTGGTTGTAAATTAAAGCAATGCCAAACCACATAAGGGCATTAGTGAAACTAACACGACTGCTTGTTCCACATGCTCCCATATTCAATTCGAACTCCTATAAATTCCACCTTTAAGGAAGACATGTTAATATTGTTTGCAAAAATACATAATTAGTTGTAGAAGTTGACTACTTAGTAATAATTATAATGAACTGCTATATAATGCCTATGATCAATCATGATACAAGAATGAAATTTGGTCTTTAATTAATTCTTTTTTTGCACCATATCATAATAAAATTTGAGTTTGTTTTCCTCGAAATTGTCAACACTCTCCAACCTTTAAGTATTACATGAGAATCCAAATCTTTGTTTACACATATATGTATAAAGATGCATATATGGATGATCTTACTCACTGCCTGACTCAGTAGTCTATGGTGCAATTTTTTCCCTTATCATTGGGTGCAATAGAGGCCTCTGCTTCATCTTTAGCCTTCAACTTCTTTTACTTTTCAGTAATATGTTCCAAGTGGTGCAAAAAAGCCACAATTCCTTCCTTATTCAAACACCAAAGTTGGAACTTGAGATTACATTCACCAAGAGGCTCAATATCGTCCCTCAACAAGTGACCATGGCCACTATAGAACACCCAAGAAAGTTCAACACTGTCAATAAGCCAACTAAATGCACTCACAGAAGCATAAGCTCTGCTTCGATAAGCTTGATTGCGTGGGTGGATGCCTGTGACATTGATATGTGTAATTTTTAGCATTCCTGTACTCATGCTTTCTACAATCAACCTGGTGATTCCCGACATGCGAACAGCTCTCATGTTGCACGAGTTTACGTTTTGTATGCAAA
The DNA here is from genome assembly GCA_026901365.1 of Sesbania bispinosa. NCBI lineage: Eukaryota > Viridiplantae > Streptophyta > Magnoliopsida > Fabales > Fabaceae > Sesbania > Sesbania bispinosa. Next base: position 9,543 of record QLOH01001111.1, on the reverse strand, counting down.
ATCGAGAAATCCCTGGAAAATGGCCTAGCTTCTTAAGAGCTTCATGTGCCACATGTTCAATTTGAGGGCGTAACCTATTCAACATGTCTTGCTCATCATCCACCATTGGATAGCCTATATATACATCCATGTAATCATATATAATGTTAATATATGTTAAACTAAATATAAAATTAATTAGGAATTGACAAGAAAGACAAATTTAATAAAAATTAATTAAGATTTTTAAAGAATACATACAATCGTCATGTCCAAAGAATCAAAATTGAAGTTTAATTATTATGATAGCAAAGATGTGTGTATATATATCAATATTCATAAATTAAAGTTATTTTGTATTTCTTCCAATAAAAAAAGAACTTAAATGAAAATTTATTTATTTTTGGTAAAATAATTAAAAAGAGATATGTAAATTGACCATTTAACTATGAATTACATTAAATGCAAATTTAAATATTTTTAAAACATTAAGTTTCATTATTATAATTTGAATAAACATGCTATAAAATATTAGAAGATGAAAAAATTAAATTAACTAAATGGAGTAATTAAATAGAAAAGTGATATACCTTGATTATTTTCATTAATATCCTTATAATGACTAAAATGTTCGAACACCCTTGTTAGCCGATTGAAGAGTGCTTCCGGGCAATACTTGGGGAGCTTGAGTCCATACAAGAGGCCAGGGAAGGCAATGGCAAACGTGCGTTGGGCTATTCGGATAACAACCATATCCTTTGCGAGGGGCCACTCAAAGCCCGCAACAGAACAAAATATAACAAGAATGGGATAATTTATATGCATAAAGAGATTTATAGAGAACTGACCAGAGCTCAATGATTTTACATTTTGCCCTACATCATAGTCCATCAAGACGAGTTCACTTATAGGGAAGCCAAAAAGTTCATATATGCTTCCTGGAGTTGGAAGTGTTGACATGGCTTGTGCAATGCGAAAGTTGTTTTAGGAGTTAAATTTGGGCTTCAACCTATAATTAAATGAGGAATAATTATCAATAATAAAAATGTAACATAAAACAAACAAACAAAAGGTGGGTTGGGGATAATATAAATTGTGTATCTAGCAAAAGTGATGCTGAAAATATATAATCAACTTGCTCGCAAATAACATAAAAGGCAAATTTCATGTGAAGAACTCACTAGAAATCATCTATGCTTATTCAACAAAAGGCTTTTTCCTGCTTAATATTCAAGGGAGTTTGGCGTGTGTTGTGTGTATGAAGCACATTACCACAAATGCTGAGAAGAAGAGTAGGGAAACATGTATCTCATTTCAATCTAGAAAAACTAGGGAAAAAGTAGAGAGAGAGAATGAGAACGCAATACCACAAAGGACAGGTTGTGAGACTCGAGGAAGGAGGAGCTTGCGTAATGATTACATAAAATGTGAAGTGAGAGGGTGCTTATGCATGTATCTCGTTCTAATGTGGGTCAAGGATGTCAGTGTTAAACATTATTTTTCTTGGTACTCTACATATAGTGTAGAATGGTTCTGCATTGTTTTTACATTTTCATCCCTAGACAACTACGACACAACGTATGTAACTGAATCTGTGACAAGGATACATGGATGTTACTCTTACTTCATTAATTTCTAATTTCCACAATTTTTTAGGTCTAAAATTAAAATAATTTAAATAAGTAAAATCTCATTTTTTAATAATAATATTAATTACCGTTTGAACACATTTTAAGTAATCATTTAATAAAAAATAATTATATTTATTAAATCTTATTGGGTTTACATTATGCCAATTATATAAATTGTACATATATACATTGGTTTTTCTTATTAGATTTCTAATTGAAAATTGTCTAAATACATCCTTAAATATAATTATTATTTTATTTAAAGTAATTAAAACAAATAAATTTGTTTATTTTCTAAAATGGGAAAAACATTCATTTGGGTAAGATTTAATTTAAAATATTTTCAAAATTGCTCATTATTATGCAACACAATCAAAATATATAATTTTTAATTGTTAATATATATTGCTCATTATTAAATACATATTTAAGTTATAATTAAATTATTTTTATTGATAAATAAATAATACCTTGGAAATATACATTCATGACTTGACTAATGGGGTGCAAACTGAAGATTACATAAAATATTATAAATAGAAAATAATTAAACAAATCAACAACACAAAAAAACAAAATGAGACACCATATCGGTTAGGTGGATTACATTTTTCACTCTTGTTCTATTTAATTGAGCACAATATGGTTAGATTTTTATTATCTATTGCATCATATTATTATTTTTTTTCCTTAAAATTTTGGTTTTATATAATTCATCAGTAAGGAGGATGTACTCAGAGTTGGGGTAACTACTAGATGGACGATACTCTCTTTCTGATCTCCTTATTTGTGGCACAAGGGTTTACTCCCCCTGCTCAACACATTTTCTATCTCCAACACCATCTATGACTGGCTATTCATCTATCCCATGTTCATTTAACTCTCCCCCTTTTGTGGAATTTTCTCTAGCTCAGAGGCACTGGTGTAAAATCAATATATCCCCCAAATTCTTTTGTTTTCTTTGGAGTTGTAGAATTTTGACATTGTCTTTTGCTCATGTAACAATACATCTCTACTACTAAAAATTCTCTTCTCTTCCGAATCCCATAACCTATAGCAAAATACCTTATCTCCATAGCCTAGAAAAATACAAGGATTGACTTAATCATTAAGTTTTTGTCTCTAGTCGTTATTTACGTTAGCAAAATCTTTGCATCCAAACACTTTCTAAGAGTAATTAGTATCATGTTGAGACCATATTTACTCAGGGATGTCAAAGCCCAAAGGAACTCTTTCTTGTTGAGTCTCAAAATATTATTAAATGGTTAATAATGTTTAAGTCTCATAACCCTGAGTTTTAATGAGTAACAAATTTGGTTAAATTTACCAAAAAGGAAGAATAATTTTCTGCTGAAGGTAGTTTCTGTGTTTCAGAAGATGTCTGATACAACAACCCTCTGAAATCATGCAACCCTCTGATGTGGTGCAACCTTCTGAAGTAGAGGAACCTGCTGAGTGATCAAGACCTACTAAAGCCAGAGAACCTTCTGAAGATGAGAGACGTCTTACTGAGACTTGTATCTTTTTGGAAAAGAGCTTCTCTGCTAATTCCCTTTGAAAACTCAAGTCAACCGTAGCCTTTCTCAGTTGCTTGTGCCTCTTCTCCTTCTGGAAAGTCAGAACAATAGCTTTTTGGAATATTTCAAATCTCTAGTCACTAAAAAGGAAATGTCTGCTGTAAAGTACATTGTGCCTAGAAAAAGTGGAGTCTGTGCTGCTGACACCTACTACCGACTGCACCTGCTACTGCAAGCTACTAAGGCTATGTGTCACAACGGGAAGAAAGCTATCTCTCAATGGGATTTAGAGAAGTCTATTGGTCTCTTCTCTCTTCTCCTATAATATGGAGTCTCATGCAAAAAGGAACACAAAACGAACCAACTTGCTAAAGCGCTGCTAAAATTCTCTGAGATTCATATACTCATTTGTTTCATTTGTACAACAATATCTTATCCTGGGTTATACTCAGTTATTTGTACATCTTACCCTGTTTAGGCTTTAAACTTGGGTAGTTTAAAAGCTTAGGCATTTTCTCTTTATACACTGTTTGTGTTTGAGCCTGAAGAGGCTTGGTGTTTAAACAATACTTGGGTTTGAGCCTGGAGAGGCTTGTCTGTAAAATAATACTTGGGTTTGAGCCTGAAGAGGTTGTAGGTCAAAGAATACTTGTAACTGTGATCAGTAAGTGGAAAATCATTTGCTGGTTTGGCATTGGAACTGGACATAGCTCACGGTGGATGTGAGTGAACCAGGATAAATCCTTGGCTAAGTTTTTTCTTTACTTTTATCTCATTATATTTGTTATTTAAGCTAACAGGAAGGTTCTGAATAATATGTTTTATAAGCTTGAACTGATAAATCATCTCAAACACTCTTTAAAACAAGTTTATAAAACTGTCTTTTGGACATGCTGAAGCACTTCAGTAAGTCACTGAAAAGCCCAGTTTCAGCAAGTTGCTCAAATCTTTTGTTAAACTCTTTGCTTGTGAAAAGGTTTTCATAAAATCTGTTTGAAATTATAAAACACTATTCAACCCCCGTTCTAGTGTTTCCTGTGGTTTCTACATTTCTATTAATCAGGTAGTATGTTGTTTGAACAAGTTCACTTAAAAATGGCTTAGGCAATTTAGCCATTCTACGCATACATCTAACTTTTTTCTATAATGGTTCCATTGGTTCTTTCAGCCACACGATTATGTCATGGGGCTTCAGGGACCATCTTTTCATGTTTAATGCCATGTTTATAACAATAATTCTCGAATTCATGGAAAATGTGTTCACCCATAATGTCACTGTGAAGACACTTCAAAGGTTTTCTCGTTTGTCTCCCACGGTGGCATAAAACTTTTTGAAGTATTGAAATACCCGGTCTTTGCATTTTAGAAAATACACCCACACCTTTCATAAAGCATCACACTATGCCAATATTTAGACATAATGGCGTACATATAAGGGCTCTCCGTGTCCATAATGTGCTTGCAAAGTCATTTAGGAGAGTCAGGGATTGTATCCAACAAGTGTCCGATGTTGATATTACTTTGAGGTTGTTTCGTGGTCGAGTTGGTGACCCGCGTACCTATAATATGCCAACTATTGATGAAGTTGTTGCGTTAATTATTGGGGACTTTGATAGTTTTGATTGTGGAAGAGAGATTATTCTTTGAAGTCGAGGTGGTCAATCTCAGAGGATACATGAGACACACACACGTCTTATATACCTTTGCAATATCCATTGCTTTTTCCATATGGTGAAAATGGATATATGGAAAATATTGAATTTTGTTCTCACAATGTTTCCAATCGAATTACTAGAAGGAGGTGAATATCATTGCGAGAATATATCTTCTTTAGGAGGTGGTTTCAACAATTTGTTTATGATTGCTACTCAATTATAGAGTCCCAACGACTATCTTATTTGCGATTGAACTAGAGCTCAATTAGACAGGATTTCCTCACTGGTGTTGAAGAAGTTGTTGATTGAGGTGATTTGAGACCTGCTTCAATTAGTGGGAGAATTATGTTGCCCTCATCATTCATAGGTGGTAGGCAATACATGTTTAATAATTGTTAGGATGCCATGGCTATTTGTAAGTGTTTTGGACATCCATATTTGTTTTTGACTATGACATGCAATCCTAAATGGCCTGAGATTCAACGTTGTCTAGCAGAAAGAGATCTTAATGCGTATGATCGACCAGATCTTACATGTCGCATGTTCAAAATTAAATTAGAACATATGATGGATGATTTTAAGAAAGGAAAATTCTTTGGCAAGGTTCTTGCAAGTAAGTCTTTTATTTGTTCTTATTTAATTTTATAAAGAGATAATCACAATGCCAAAATTAGGCTTTTACCGGGCTCAAATTAATGCGTTTACATGAAGTAATCGGGATAAAATGCAAGAAGTTGATAAATTACCGCGGTTCCGAAAAATAACCGTGGTAATAGAGTTAAAACTACTTTTTTAAAAAAAAATTAGATTAAATTACTGCGGTTCCGTTTAGGAACCGCGGTAAAAAGCTTGAAATCATAAATTAACGCGGTTCTATTTTACAACTGCGCTAATTAAGTTTTAAATTTTAATTTTGTAAATTAAATTATTTTAGTATTTACCCCGGTTCCTTAAAGAAACCCTATTCTCTTCCCCAATAAAACTCAAACCCCAAAATCCCCTTCTTCCTCCCAAATTCGTCATTTCTGCTGCACCTTCTTCGCGCGCACGTCTGCCATTTCTACTGCCTCTTCTCCGTCGCTGGCACCGCTGTCTCCCTCACGTCGTGCGTCTATTGAAGTTGTGCCTCCTTCATCCAGCGCACGGCCCTGCCACTGCGCCCGTCTCCGCGTGCCACTGCTTCATCAACTGCGCCTTGCCTTGCCTTGTTGGGTCGCGCCGCGCCGTGCGTCCGCTGTCGTGCGTCCGTTGCAGGTTCTCCGGATCCGCACCACAAGACACTCGATCTCTCTTTCTCTCTCTTATCCCTCTTTTGATTAGGGTTTCGATGGCCTTTAAGCTTAATTTCCAAACTCCACGGGATTCCTCCTAAGAAACTAGCCTAGAAGGTCTTTCTCTGAGGTACAATTTAGTTGTAGTTGGTTGGTTCTGCTTTGTCTTCGATGAACTTTTCGTGCTCTCTTGGCCACTGAAAGTAGATTTGGTTGGAATGCTCATACTATTGATCTCCTTTAGAGTTATATAATTAATTAATTATGTTTTCCTCCGTTGGAGAATTTGAGTTGATTCAAGATGGTGGAATCAGGAATGAGATAAATGATCTGAGTGAGAGTGTTTGGAAATTTGAATGTATTTTGTACTTAACAGTTCTGTAGTAGAGAATTCAGATATAACTTTTTTTATAACCATTAAAAATTTAAATTGTTGTGCCTAGATGTTGGAAACTTCCATGCCACAACAAATCTGATTCATCATCCTCCAAGAAATATTGGAAAGCTAAAAAACTTGTGAAATGGTTTTTGTCCCCTAACTCATTATTGTTGAACTTGAGAGTTAAGTCAAGTGACTGAAATATCATCTGAACAAGTTGTTGTGTCTTTTTGCTGTCACGAATTCTCTAAGCCTTTTACAATATTGTTCCTCAACAGTTTGGACTATCATTGTGAATTTGAATGGATGTGTACTTTCAGTGAAAGGCAAGGACTTGATCATTAGTTGCATGGGGCACATGGGGCCATGAAGCAGAGAAATCAGCCCGGTGGCACATGCAGAGAAATCAGCCTGGTGGCACATGGGGCCATGAACCAACATGTCACGATCATGTGTTTTCTAATCTTATTGTCAATAATGGAGCATTTTGCAATTGATTTGGGGGAAGGGGTTGTTCTAGAGTTAACAAGTGGCATTATGGGATTCCTTTCCTATTTTGCAGGACATGCAAGAGATGACAGTCTTTTTAACTGGGCTGCTCACTGTGAGAGTCTTTTTAACTTATTCTTTTGGTGCAGTTCCTTCTTATATATTCATATTATCCAGTTAGTTAGTTAGTGTTACATTTTTTGTTATAAATTCTTATATATCCAACATTGTGGTGAATGTACGTATTAATCACGTAATTACCAATGGAAGATGCCTGCAAGAATTGGGGATTTTTTTAGGTACCCCATGAACTGTTTATACTTAAATACATATTTGTTTGCAACCAAAATTTTCATCTTCATTAATATTTTAATTGTATTAATTTTGTTGTTTTCCTATGCGTAGTTGGTGAATCACTCTCACTTCATTGTTCACCTGGTTCAAATGAAAACAGCTCACGGCCAAAACCATGTCTTCCCTGCCCTGGAGAGAAAGGTGAAATGCGTGTGGTAAGTTGACATTTTTAACAGTCAGGCTATTTCACGGCTCTGTTGTAACTCAATGTATCTAAAAGTCTTATGTTGCTATCTCTTGATTGCTTCCTTTTGTGATAGGTCCCTGTTCAATTTCCATTAATCTCTGCCCTTAGTAAACTCAATGTATCTGAAAAACTTTCTAGATTTTTGAATACTTACTTTCTGAATCATATTGTTTTGGCCTTTTCCTATTGATAGGATCAATTTGATACCATAGTTATTAATTAATTAGGTGACATAATAGGATGATTGGTTTGTGCTTGGTGATGGATAACATCATGAAGGGGGTTGGCCTTCTTTCACTAAATTGTTTGCTCCTTTAGTTGACCTATTAATAGCTTGCTTTTAAATGAGGTAGCTGATATTATGCTTGAATTTCAATGATACATCCATAAATTTCATTGAGGGTATCTTTTAGGTTATTGTGTTTGTAGAGAGAATTATGCTCTGTAGAGAGTATCCTAAAAGTTTGCTTTTTGTTAGGATTTTTAATAAAATAACTAGACATTAACTACATAATAGCTACGATACTCTATGGCTTTTTACCGCGGTAAAAAGCCCTAGATTTTTTAAACTACTCACCTTTTCTACCGCGATAAAAAGGCTTACTCAATTACCGCAGTTCCGAAAAGTAACCGCGGTAAATTTCTTTTATCTCACCGCGGTAGAACGCGGTCATAAGCACGGTAAAAAGCCTTTTTTGGCATAGTGAATATTGCATAACATGTTCATGTTTTATTCATTCTGTAGGAATGTACACAATAGTATTCCAAAAAAGGGGGTTACCACATGTACACATATTACTGTGGTTGGTTCAGTTTGATAAGTTACAATCTCCTTATATTATTGACTCTGTTATTTGTGCTGAATCACCTGATCCATTGAAGTATCCGAAGTTATTTGAAGTCGTTTCATCTTACATAGTCCATGGACTGTGTGGAATCAGTAAAAGACCCTCACCTTGCAAGAAAAATGGGAAGTGTTCTAAGTATTTTCCAAAGCCATATGTTGATGAGACATGTTTTGATAATGATGGTTTTCCAATTTACCGGAGAAGAAACCATGGTGTCACAACCATAAGAAAGGGTGTCCAGTTAGATAACAGATTTGTTGTTTCCTGTAATCCAAAGCTACTAATGAAGTACTAAGCTCATATTAACTTGGAGTATTGTAACAAGTCAAACCCCATCAAGTATTTGTTCAAGTATATCAACAAGGGAGTTGATAGGGTTACTGTTTCAATTGGATCAAATTGTAATGGTAACGGTACAGTTGAGTAAGTTGATGAAATAAAGCAATACTATGATTTTCGATATTTATTACCTTGCGAGGTCCATGTGGTGTATTTACATGTTTGATATTCATCAAAGGTGGCCTGCTGTTTATATACTCACATTTAATTTACCTCATGAACAAGTTGTGGGCTTTAGAGATCATGATAGAATTGATAATGTCCTTACTCAAAATTCTGAAAAGAAAACTATGTTTTTATCATGGATGGATGCAAATGATAAGTATCCTAAGGCAAAGAATTTGACATATGGTGAGTTTCCTGCTTAATTTGTCTATGATCAAGCTCAACAAGCATGGCGTCCAAGACAAAAAGGATTTGCAATTGGAAGAATGAATTATATTCCTCCAGGGTCTGGTGAATTGTATTATTTGAGATTGTTGTTAAATGTGCAACGAGGTTGCACGAGTTTTGAGAAAATACGAACTGTTAATGGTGTTCTTCATGGTACATTTCAAGATGCATGTAATGCACTTGGGTTGCTAGCTGATGACAAAGAATTTATTGATGGCATAATTGAAGCTTCAAGCATAGTGTCTGGACATTAATTATTTAAGAAGATTCTTTGTATCATTACTATTGTCAAATACAATGTCCAAGCCTTATTCAGTATGGGATGAAACACAGAAAGTATTGTCAGATGATATTTTATATTGAAAGCGAAGGGATCTACATTGTCCAAGTAAGTTAAACTTTTTTGTTTCAATTTACATTTCATTATATCATTGTCTAATTGCATTCTTATAGGTTTAATTATCCTGGATGATGATCTTAAGAGGATTTTCTTGCTGGAAA